>APFE030259010.1:0-23780 GCA_000404065.3 Pinus taeda
GAATTCTTTGAGAAAACATAGAACAAAGTTATGCTTTGAAGATGTGTATGGATGCAAGAGGAGATAAGATTTTAAATCTAAGAAACAATAGGCACACAAAGATAAATTGTAGCAGAATTTGCAGATGCAAAGGAGACAAAGAGCAATCAATTCAAAGTGTAGGTGAGTGCTAGAACCAGATCATGCAGAGGTCTTGAAGGTGAGGAGATTGTAGCAACCTAGAGCAAGGAGTTCTCAATTGGTTACAAAGGAGAGAACCAGAGAGATGCCAAAAGACTGCACTCAAAGGAGAGAAGCATAGCGAGGCATGTGTAGCAAGAAGGAGACTTGTTACTGAAGAGGTTTTGTTACATCTCATAGAAAGATCATAAAGGCAATACCATAGAAGATGTGGGTAGAATTGCTAAGGAATGAAGAAAGCTAGTAAGTATTTTTGATTGATAGAATAGGTGGTGAGAACCTAGTATATCATTTGTGATTGAAATACAAGAGGATAGTTGTGTTCTTAAAAGCTGAATATGAGTTGAAGCCTAGAATGAGCATAGAGAATGCTCAAAGAGGTTCCATAGAATAGAGAACCAAGTTCTTTCTAAAAGACAAAGTATAGTGGAGAGCCTGCTGAGGTGAGTGAGTGAGGAACTCATGAAGATAGAGAAGAGAATGACTATTGATAGTCATAAAAGAGATAACGAAGGTTCTGAGGAAGACCACAATAGAAGAAAAGTGAAGAAGGAGGATGCCAAGGCAAAGGGAGAGAGAATGAGTCAAGAGGGGCATGAAAAGGAAATCGTCGAGTTAAAAAAACAATTCAATGTATTTAAGATGATACTAGAGGAAAACCAAAGATAAGGTTGGGTTTTGAGGAAAAAGGAAGTCTAGTGGTCTAAGTTATAGAGAAGGCTACAACAGAAGAAAGTGAAGTGACTAATAGAGAAACTCAAAGAAGTTGAGTTGGAAATGGAAGTTTCCATTTGTGAAGCAGAACAAGGTGAAGTTCAGGGTAAAGATGAAGACTAGAAATCTGGGGAAGATCTTATGAATTACTGTGAGAATTCAAGACAACAAGGAGATATGATGTCTGGAGAATCAAGTGACACCATAAGGTCTCATGTTCTTAAAATTGATAGTTTGTGTATAATTCCAGGTATTGTAGGAGAAAAGAAACTTTGTAAAGATGTCTTCAGGATGGATGAAGATTTTGAAGTGAAACTTGACAAAGGAAATTTCTCAGAGGAGGAAGAATTTGATTGGTTACATGCAAAAGAGTCTGTGGATAAGTTACTTAATGAGTGAAGACAGTCATTTGAAGCTATCATATAGATGGAAGATCGGGATCTTATTATGATGAAGAATGAAGGAATATTGTCTCAGACAGGTAATCTAATGAATTCTAGTGAAGGACAAATGCATGAGAATATTAATGCAGATGATGGGACAAGGATAGCCATTGAAGAAGGATTAGAGAGAGACATCAAGAAAAAGTGTATTGAAGAAGAAGGATATCTACTGAAATATGTTAATAAAAAAGAAGTCCATGTAAAAGATTTAACAAAGGGAGAAATGACATATGATGATTGGTCACTAACAATGGAAAGTCTTGTAGAGAATGATCAATCTTTTGAAGCTGTCAAAAGTATGGAAGAGTATCTTTTAGAAGATGAATAATCTGAAGTAAATAATGATGGAGAATGTCTCTTAAATGAGAAAAGTAGTGAATTATTGTAGTATAAAGAATTTAGTAATACATTGATGTTTGAAGTTGTTACAACATAGAAACAATTTCTTGTGAGAAGAGGAGATGAGAATCAGTCTGAAGAGCTGAGATGTGAAGCAACAGTTGAGATTGTTGAACGTTGTAATTTTCAAATCAACAATTTGTGTACAAATGCAAGAATTATAAGTGATGATGAAACACTTATGAAGCGTCAAAGAGAAGTTAAATTATTGGAATATTTGCTAGAAAAATCAGATTATGATAGTGTGATTGCAGACGAAGGAATTGACTACAGTAGACAAAAGTAGAAATACATCATTGAAACAAATCTTGTGGAAGACAAACTTACTGACCGTTTCGAGAGTCCATTAGAAAATTCTTTAAAGAGGTTGAATCACCATACTGATGTGCTGATAGAGGAGTAAAAATCAAAGTAGCATACTAAAATTTTTCCAAAGGAAGAAGAGGCACTGAGGCCTTATGTGTTTTATTTTAATAATAGTTTTGTGGGTGCCGGTTTTGTTGCAGATGCTGGAGAAAATATGGCACATACGAGAAACCAAGTAAATATGGAAGAGGAGGAAAATTATATTGGAATCAATGAACAACATATTGATGTATTTAAGAGGAATCAAGTACAAAGGAAATTGGAGGACAATTTATTTTCGGAAAGTAAATTTCTAGATATTGAAGAGAGGTTGTTTGGAAAGCAACAAGAGGGTAAGGATGAAAGGGCACTAGTAAGAAACCAACAACTTCAAAGAGAAGACAACAAATAATAGTTTGAAGATGAGTGGATAGTGTACAAAAACAAATGGTAGAGTAGTTATCAGTCAAAAGATAAATTGGAAATAGAGATTGAAAGAATAATAAGATTGATCATAAAGGTGCCTCAGAAGAAAGCAACAGTAAGAAGACCGAGAAACGGAAAAAGAAAGACAACAATAGATTGTGAAAGCATAGCTAGTGGGGCAAAGCAACATAAAGAGTGGAAAACTAGAGAACAACAACAAATAATATTAGCAACCAAAGGCAAATCATAGAACAAATTATGGGATGCAGGAAGACAAAGGTCGGAAGCACATGATTAGGAGATCATGATTATTTTAACCTTGAAAGTGTGATGCAGGAGCATATAGCTCAATAATCTTGTTTTAATTTAGGTTAACTTAGGGGGTCTTGTGTTTTCAAGGAAGCTGGATTCCTATGTATGTAATCATTAATGTTTTGAGTAACTAGAATAACAATTAATTAGATATTGTGAGGATATTTGTAAATTCTCTTGAACATAGGAGAACATGAGTGATGATGAGTGATGATGAGAGAGTTGGAAATCAATTATAAGTCTTAGACTAGAAAGTGGTGTCATGATTTGTGGAACTAGAGAGGATTCTTAGGTATTACTAGACTTAAAAGTGGAATTAGAGGATATACAAGATTTAGTTAAGTAGATTAAGGATTTGAACCAGAATTGGTTAAATAGAACCTTTTATATAAATGTAAGCCTAAAAGGTATAATAGTGAGGTAGAGAGTCAGTCAGCCATTCAGGAGTTAGAGAGTTAGTCATTTATGTGTACGGGTAGGAAAGGAAAGGCCACTAATATTGAAAATCAGGTCGAGGAAGAAATTCATTTGTAAATGGTTTTTTATTCATAAATATAACTTGATTCTAATTTTTTGTGATGTGTGTTTGAATTGTAAGTTGTGTGTGAACTTGAGTAATTCTATGTAACGTAGGTTGTAAGTGTTGTAATGTAGGTTGCAGAATCAAAAAAGAAGTGTAGAGAGGAGTGTTATGGTTTTATGCACAGACAGATTCGGAGAAAGCCTTTAATGTTACATCGAACATGAAAGAAGCATAAAGGCACAAGCAGAGATCGAGATCAGAGCAGGTGAAAATCGTAAGGTGAGAACAAATACATAGGCAGAAAGTTGAATGGGCTATTACATATTAAGAACCAAAAGAACGTAACGGTGCATAGGAACCATTGGATCAATCAAATAAACGGATGAGGTTATGTGCGATAGAAGGGTAAGATTAAGTCATGCAAAATGAAGTCAAGAAGATGAATGGTAGAGATTAAGCGATAACATTTTATTAAGTCGAGTTCTTTAAAGTTTTGTATTAAGAACATGGGTGGTATTCGTAAGGGGTATGAAGTTTCTCACACCTCGTAAAGGTGGTAAGTGGTCTTTCAAAATTTCAAGCGGTTTCGTTTAGTGACTAACATGTACCATAAAATGGAGAGAGAAAACCATTTTTCTCTCTTGCTCTCGATCTGATATCGGTCGAGCTCAATTTCACACGAGTTTGTGCAAAATCTATTCAATTGAATAGGTCACATAAACGGTAGGGTTTTTCAGGTTATTTGGCGAGCAGATGAATTTCTATCTGTTAGATCAGATGAGACAGATCAACGATGGATATCAGCTAAGTTTGTTAGCGATCGGGTGACGCAATAACCATCAGATCGAGGAATGTGATCGACAATGGATATTTAACGCGCTAAGGAGTGCATCAATGTATGTGTAAAGGTTTGTGAAATGGTGGAAAGGTAAGGCTTAAGTGTGGTTTATGAGATATTTCTATTATAAGGGAATGATAATAGAAATAAGCATGATTGATGTATTTCGGGTAAGTTAAGAATTAACCAAAGGTTAAGAAGGGTTGTAAGGTTTTGCTTAAAGGTTTATGAAAGGTTTACAATTTGGATAAATAATTCAAACATTTTTGCATAGAGTTTATTTAAAGAGCCTTAAACCTTGACAATGTGAAAGTTTTACTAAGTATGGAATTTTTGGAATTCCTTGGACACGCATATCATGAAATGAAATTGGATTTGCATACTACATGTATATGTGGCTTAGGTTACATCATTGGGGTATATACAGCTTAGGTTTGCATCAAAGTAGCTGGCACTCTACCAACCCCACTTTCCTTCCTCATATAGTGCAATCGAGGCACACCCTTGAAACTTTTTCTAGAGCCTTTCTCCTTAGGGGAGAAGAGCCTCGAGGATTTTTTATAACTACCACCCCTTCCAACCTCCATGCTCATTCCACTCAATGATCTAGTCCAATGTTTCCACTCCCCTATTTATCAAGAGGAACTGAAGATACACCAAGCAAGAATGAGACTGCATGGGCTAAATTCCCATTACAGAATTTGAGAAAATTTTGATGGTGGCTCCATTTCCTTAGAACTTGTTCAAATTATCCCTAGAGGAGTTGATCATACACCATATAGGGGAACTGAATCTAGTGGCCACATGGCCATTCTGAGCAATAACTCATGTTAGTAATTGAAATTCAATAAATTTTTTCTCCTCTTGCCATATTTACAATTCTCGGGTCCCTCATGCCCAACCCTCCACATTTTTTTTGGGCTTTGACTGTTTTCCAATTTACTAAGTGGTATTTCTTTGTATATTTTTTACCTCCTTTCCACATGATTTTTCTTATATGTATAACCATTTGATGAAGAACACTTTTGCGAGCTTTTAAAGGAGTGAACTAATATCAAGGGCTTGTCGATAGGACTGATTTCACCAAGATTTCCCTACCTGCATTATTGAGTCAAGTCCCACCATAGTTTACAATTTGTGTTTTCATTTTATCCTACACCTTTTGCCAGGAATAGGGAGTAGTGGGACTAGGAATATTGGAATTCCTATGTAATTGAAGTCCTTCCAATCTCTCATAGCTTTGTATCCTAGAATTTCTTCAATCTTTTTTTCTTTTAGCCTTGAGATATTCCAACTCTATATTTGGTTTTTTATATCATTCATGACTCCCCTAGATGTCGTGAGAAATTTGTTGAGAATGTTTTTGAAGCACCTAGCTATAGCGGTAGAGGCACCTCCCATTAATATTGTGTTAGCCACAAACTCATCGTGATTTATGCTTTTGATGCCTTCCCAGAATCGATGCCATGAATGCTGAGATAGGAACATTTATTCTCTGAAGTTTTTCTCAGAGCATCAAGCATAATTAAATATAATAAGGGTGGGAGGGGGCAGCCTCTCAAAAATTTGAAGAAGCCAACAACCCTATCATTCACCATCAGAGCAATCTGGGGTGAGGCAATACAAAGGCTATCATGCTTATAAATGTCTCATCAATCCCTAATGTTTGAATGACATTCAACTAAAAACTATGTTTAACCTGGTCAAAGGCCTTCGCCATCTCCATCTTAACGATCATGCATTGATCTCCTCTTCGCTAGGTATATTTTAGAGCCTCTTAGATAAGGATGATTAGTGAGCACGCAACTGACCTTAAGCATAGGAGAATCAATTCTTCTGCTTTAGCAGAGCATGTGGAGAAAGCAAAACATCATGTTTGTATTGAGAAGGCTAGTGTTATTGCTAGAGTTTCACAGTTCCATCATCGAAAATTTAGGGAAGCCTTTGAGATTGAAAAAAGGCTGAGAAATCTCAATAGAGAGGATGGCTGGAAGATCAGTAGTTTCTGGGTCCCAACATTCTCATCCTAGTCATTTCTCCCCTTCCTCCCCTCCCTCATTTATAGCTTCTTCTTGTTGTCATGTATCCTTTGGCCTTTGTTCTTTGTTGAGTTGTTGATATAGTATGAGGTTTTTTAATAACATTTAGTTTATGCTTTTAGTTATATACTAATAATTTTAACTAATAAAAGAAAAATAATTACTTTAATATTGAAATCGATCTATGATATATGTTAATTTAACAATTAATTAAATCTAAATATTTAAAATATTATAGTTTTATTCTTTCTAACACTTGAATTAATCTAATATTTATATTTTTATATATATTTATTAAATAGTTAATACCTTTTATAACTAACTATTAATTTAATAATCATTTAAATTAATTTATCTATATATATATAAATAAATTTTATAAAATAGTTAAAACCTCTATGTAAATTCATATGTCCCTTTGACTTTTAACTTATTTTTATGCCCCTGGTCCAGTCCAACTAACCATTTCCTAGTCAAATTTAGCCATTAGTCAATATAGTCGTTGCCTAGTCAAGTATTATAGCTGTTGGAGGTTCTTCACTGACTATTTAACTTGCAAAGCTGGATCTGGTTCTTCAACTAGTTGGTTTGAAATGCATCGACAAATGAAATATCATGTGATTTACGCTGAAAAATATCTCTTAAACATGATATGGATAATGGAAGCCTCAATTCAACAAGCATGATATTGTCAAATATTTGTCTCCGACGGACAAAACCCCCCTCCTTTTTAGAGATTAAGAGGGGAAATAATGACTAGACATGACACACCAGTAGCTTCGAAAATATCTTATAAGAGACATTACAGAGGGAAATCACCTGAAATCTAGAGAATGATCCAGGATTTGATTATGTAGGGATTAAATCCAAAAAGGTAGAGTTTATGTTTTGCCCCATAGTACCACTTAAATGAGCATCCCACCAGCCTACATAGGTCCTTATTAGTCACATCCCGGAGGGAATGGAAAAAGCTTGTTGAGAAACCATCCATACCCAACACCTTATTAGGGGTAAAGGAGAAGATTACTTTTCAGATTTCCTCCTGTGTCAGAGGAAAAGTCAAAGAATGATTCCAATGGTACATAATTTAAGGAGTATCACACTAGCCTACATAGGTCCTTCTTAATAACATGCCAAAATGAATGGAAAAATTTGGTAAAGACACCATTTAGACCCGATCCCTTATTAGTGAGGAAGGAGAAGATTACTTTTTGGATTTCCTCCTGTATCAAAAGAGTAGTCAGATAGTGATTCCATTCCTTCAAAACTAAGTGGGGAATTCCCTCGAGGAAGAAGTATCTATTTTCTAAGTCCCATTTATGATCCTTAGTGTATATATCTTTATAGTTCCCTATAACAACTCTTTTAATTTCTTCAAACTTATTGATGATCTCACCCCCATGAGTAATATTGTTTTTAAATTCTCAAAACTTAGCTTGTTTGTGAGACAACTTAGTATTCCTATCCCTTGCCTTAAGCTAGTTATTTATTGATTGTAGTCTCTGGTACTCGTCTTCCTTCTCAGAGTTGTGTGTAGGCTCTTGAAGGTTTTGACTTCCTTTTCTATCTCTAATTGTTGGATCAGAATGGTTTCAATTCTCCCTTGAATTGCTTCTAGTTTTTCTTCCATATTTTTTATGTTTAACATTCTTTCGAATTTATGCTCCTTGAGCCAAGTTTTGATGTCTCCTTTAATTTTGTGAATATTAGCCTCCTAGATAGTAGTTTTGTTTCCATCAATTCAACTTGACCATGAGATGGTGACCATATTGAAGAAGTTAGGAATTTACATCCATTAGGGATAGTAACAAAAGGGAATAGGGCCCAAATCCAAAGGTAGGGAGATGTCTAGTTGAATCGACCAATGATATGATCCAGTGCATTGGATGACGGAGGATTTAATGCTATAATTAAAAGTGATGATAATTTCAATAGAAAGGAACTGGTCCACGTGGGCCACTCTATGGTTTGGACCCACTCTTTTGTTATTCTAGGTGTATGAGAATTTTTCAGGTTTGACATCATATAGGTTCAAGGCTAGGATGAGGTCGTCCATGTATTCTTGCTAGGCATCACGAATTATGGAGCCCCCTATTTTTTTGCGATTTCCCATTGTGGTATTGAATTCTCCCTGAATAATGCGGTTATTCTTGAACTCAATGGTTTTCAGCTCCATCAAGGAGTTCCAACACTCTTTCTTTTCCCAAAAGTGGACGAGCATGTACAAATTGATCGTTGTGAAGAGTTGTTGTTTCTAAATAATACTAAAACTAGTTTCTATTGAGTGGGACATTTTTAGAGTACTTACGAGGTTTAGATTTTCCGGATTCCATAATGTGCAAATGTGTCCAGATGTTCCTCTTAAACTACATGTTTCCATCTTGCTAGTGTTCCAAAACTTATGTTTGATAAATATGATAGACTCCTAACCCATCTTTGTTTCTTGTAGGAGGGTGACTTCTTTTCTTTCTTTATTGATAAGGGATTTTACTTCCCTGATTGGTTTTACTAAACCAAGACCCTACAATTCCAAGGTATAATATTCATTAATCAAATTTTACGGTTATCCATGCCCTTATTAAGGCTTGTGTTGTTTCCACCCCCCAACCACACCACCTACTTTGTTTCCTACATTCACTAGTTGATGTGGAATAGTGTGGTGGACTCCTAATTCTTCTTATTTTGAGTTTTTCTGGTATAACTTCATTGTTTGTTTTGCATCATATATATATATATATATATATCAGAGGCTGCCTCTGCCTTGTTCCCTCCAATCTATTGTTAACTGAGCTATATTGTACAACAAGTTCCTTACGTTCGAAGGGGGCCATGAATCCTTCTATTTCCTCCTCTTCATCTGAAGAATCATTGGAACTGTTGTTGGTGTCAAGACTTGAAGTAGACACCTTCTTCCTTTTGTCATTCGATCCTTGGGGACAGAATGAGGGGGGAGGCTAGGGGGGATCTGAACTAACAACCCCAACCACAAACCCCAATATTCCAAATCTATTCTCATTTTCCAAATCGAGACCAAATCCAACCAATGACCTCTAATAGGGGGCTAAGTCCACTCAAAAGTTGGCCTAAACCGAATCTGGGTTGCTGACAAGAGGATGAAGCTCTGAGAAATTTTGATTCTTAACCTACGTCTATTGATATTTTGGATCCCTAGAGAGCTTCTCCACGGATGCTCCAATTTTAGGGTAACCTTTTGCAAAGTATCCATATTCACGGAACAACTTTCACCTGAATGGTAACTTATCATAATCAATGCCTTACACATGCGACCAAATATTCATATAGAGGTTGACTGCTGCCATAAACCCTTTTTAAATCCAACTCTGCACACATCCAAGCATAGGAGAAAAGGCCATATTTAGGCTCAGATTAGTCAATCTACCTCCCCAAAGACTTCCTAATAAGACGGAAATTCACAGCATTGTAGCAATGGAGGGGGTGCACCTAGACTGGAACTGAAGACAAAACATCATAATCAGTGTTGAAATTGGGACTCCATTGATCTAGATAGAGCCCCTTGGTGGCCATAAACTACAAAATGCTCGCAAACACAAATTCATGATCTAGACGATTCTCAAAATAAAAGTTGTAGAAACCCTTGCCACAGAAAGAGGAAATAAAAGCACCCTTCATCAGAGGATTCCAGTTCTTTGCAATCGATTCCTGAACCGTATGAGGGGAGGACCAAAGGCCCATGAACTACTCAATAAGGCCTCTTCATAAACTTAGAATCCCCCTGCTTGCTAAAATTAAGGGTAGAGGCCACAAGAGTATTGGAAGCTTCAATTTCCACCTCAAACAACACTTCTAGAGGAGGCGAAAAAATACTCTCTGACATAGGAAATGAAACGGCGGGCGACTGCATAGCCTAGGATGATGAGAGACCAAGCTAGAGGTAGTGATGGAAGAGGAATAGGGACCCACTCAATAAGGTGGAGAATAACCGTGGGAACCAAGCCACTAGCCAAATGATAAGAATGACACCAACCCAATAGGAAGCTAAGACCAAGTAGAGGAGGATCTAGGGGAATAAGTAAAGTCAAGTCAAACTGAAATAGACATGACCAATAGGGAACTAGTGGCATCGGCTAGAGGGGCGAAACCGAATAGAGGGCCATGGTTCTTAAAATCATGATCTCAATATTAAAACCTCCATGAAATTTAACCTATCATTAGCTAGCCTTCATTACAATGTTGATTTTCTGACATAAGTTTGCACTAGTCATCTCAGTCAACTAGCTCCTCCAACATCTCCCCCACCCTCAAATCTACGACTAGCAGAGTGCCAAGAATGTTGCGAATGCTGGATTTTTCTAAGAAATAAGTCTGGGAGTTCCATTTATTTCTCATCTTGGCCTACATGAGGTAGGATTCAAAATTATTTTCCCATGTAGGTTCCTCAACCTTTTCCTATTTGATTTTTTGTATGTGTATTCCCAATTCAATTTTTCCAATGAGGTCAAATATTGATTTAATTCATGGTTCGAGTGTAATCTCTTCTTCATCATACCCTACCTTTAATTTGTATATGGATAAAACATATTAAAGTTGCTATGTTAGGAGGTAATCAAGAAGCTCAAAGTAAAAAAAAGGCAAGTTTTGGGCTATCAAGGATATCATCCAAGTTGTATGGGGTGTCAACTGGAATTTCAAGCAATATTTTCAAAAAATCGGTGGGCTTTTTTATTTTTATAGAAGTTAAATTAATTGTGTTGTCATTATTACTTGATTGATTCCCTCAAAATTGTCTCTTTGATTTATTCTTCACTCTTTGATTGTCACCATACACGTGCATGCCTTTTACTCATCACTTTTCCCACGTAGTGGATAGTAATTGTGAAAAAAAATGAAATAACCTCTACTGATCATTTGATGATAATGGTATGTAAGGAACATGTAACTTATCGAAAAGAGAAAACCATAGTTGATTACTCTAGTTGATGGGTCCCTCTACTTGTCTTTTATGATATATTCTATGAGGGTTATAATCTATGTTGTTAGACATGAGTGATTTTCTGGAACTACTTGCAAATGAATAGCCAATTATTCTTTTATAGCTCATTGAACTGTCAAATCATACTCTATGTGTTTGTTCTGCAAGATTCTTCTTTCGTGATCCAAGTCAGTTCTTCCCTTATATTCTATATGTTGTTCTTCTTTATACTGTTGTCATTTTGAACATTGTTTCTCCCTAAGGAGATTGTGAAGATCACGCTCCTTCTCCATTATGTTGCTTTAATCTAGTTACCTAGGTCATCTTTCCAATTACTTTTCTTATTCAACCGACCATTATGTCAGTCATATCTATAACTACTTTCTAATTAATTTAATTGAATTAATTTTAAAATGCAAAAACAAAAAAAATTAATAACTTAATAAAATTCAATTAGCTCTATCTTTTTAATAGATTAGTCCTTTACATATTAATTGGTTAGCTTTTTCATCCACAGTCCTATGGCTAACCTATGTTAAATATTAATAAGCTATATATCTCTTAAGGCATGCATCATTAACATGTGATTTCAGAATTTTCCCTTGCAAAGTCTTCAATTTTATAACTCTTGAAGGTGAGATGTCCTCAATAGGAAATGGTTCTAACCACACAATTTCAAGTTTCTTCTCCTAGCCTTTAACTTTAATGCCATATAGAATTACCATATTACCAACTTGAAAATGTTTAGCCTAAAGTTTCCCATCATCCAATGTGTTTTTATGTTTCTTGTTGACCTATTGATGGTAAAGGGCGAAAATACAATATTCCTCTAGTTGGTGTTATTTTTCAGTCACTCCTTTTGTAACTTTGTATTGTATTTTAGAATAGTGAAAACGCTTTCTCGGTTTGATGAATAATGGAATAGTACAATTTTGTTGAACCTATTGTTCCTTTGATTTCCATTGTGTTTGAATTTTTTATTATTGTTGTCATCATCTCTTTGAGTATCCTTTCGCTAAGGACACTCTCTAGTGAAGTGGCCAAACATGTTACAATTGAAGAATCTTCCTTTTCTTCCTTCTTTCAGCTCTTGAACTTGTCTTCATGGACCAAAATTTTTCTTCCTATTAGAATGAGAAGAGAAAGTCGTATCATTTATATCATTCGATGTCTTGTCTCTTTCCATCATCCTTATTTCTCCTTGAGTGCATCTAGCCAATAACTCATCAAATCTTAGAATCCTGTCATTTTTTAGGATGGTAGTGTTGAACACATCCCATTCTATTGTAAGGCCTCCAAGTGCAATAAGAGTGAAATCCCTGTCACCAATGGCTTCTCCAATTGATAGGAGATAATTCTTGATCTCGGTAATCCTCATGAAGTAGGATTGGATGGATTCTCCTCTATCCATGTTGATGTCTTTCAACTTATTCTTGATAAAGAGAACTACATTTGCATTATTTACATTGAACATCCCAACTACCTTGTCATACATCACCTTAAATGTTTCCTGACTAGAAATATTGGCAACCAAAGGTTTGTGAATAGAATAAGAAATGATTTTATTAGCTTTAACTTCACCTTTCTTCTAATTTTTTTTGTGCAGCTTCGGATGCATTTGAACAAAACTCCAATACTCTTACTTTGACATAGTCCATGACATAATTTTATTCCAATGTCATATCTAGAGACATTCCATGCATGATACCCATAGTTGTCCTTAATCTTATCCTCATATTTGAAGTAAGATCTAGTTCTCATTAGGACTAGTTCCGAGTTATTGTCGAACAACTTCCTTTAGTGATTTGTTTTCCTCACTCTTTCTTGGGTTGCATCTTGACCTAAGCAATTTTAAAATGTTAATTTTATATAACAATGGTATTTTATATGGTTTAGCATAATTTACTTCAATGTTCCTTACCATCCCTATGAAAATTTCATATTATTTCGAGTAGTAATCACATTATCTTAAACAAATTGATAGTAAATGTAGTTAGAACATAAAAACATCTGTAGAAGAAAAGAGAAGACAAGAGGACAAAAGATGCGGTGGATGCCAGGGGAAAACCCCAATATGGGGAAACCATTTGATGAAATCTTCCTATTAATCTTCAATATTTTAGGAAAGAGAGAGAGTAGAAAAATCAAATCAACTTTCCCAAACAATTCGTGACAAAATCAACAGTTAACAATAGTCAAATGCAGCCCTAACTAGAAACTCAATGCCGGTCAAACTAGCACCAAAATGTCATCCATGTAGCTCAGTCCATATAAAATCAATTCAACCTTCTAAGAGAGTTAAATTCAAAACAAAATAGTTCAGTCAAAAGAAGAGATAAATCACTGGCATAATTTCTATGGTCAATCTTGAAGTGAATACTAAAGTAGACCATGGTGAAACTATCCCAAAATCCTCAATATTTGTGCCAATAAATGTGACCTCCAAAAGAAAAAAATTCTTCATCCTAAATAAAGTCAAAACTTGGTCAAACAACAAGGGTCAGTGCTAGTAAATGTTGCCCCTATAATATTTTTATCTAGAAAAACAATCCACAAATTTGTCCTCCTTTCATAACTGTGAAGTAAAGAGGGTTGCCTCCAAGTTGTACAAACCAATCAAGAGAGGAGAGAGAGAGATATTTGATGAGACAAGTGATGTAAAATTGAGGAGAGAGCTCACTCCTATTTATACACTTCGTGGAGGGTGAGGAGGCACATCTATTCGGCTTTTGAGCATATGTTTGATTGAGGCTAACCTTGAAAATTTTTTCATGAGAGAGAATAAATTCAAAATTCCATTTCTACTAGCTAGCATGAGATGATATTTATATCAAAATTGGACATCTCGAATGATGGATCCAATGAAATCATCATCTTCATCATATGAGTTGTCCTAATGTGGAATTTGTACCTAGTTTCTAATTTTAATGTAACCTTTAGTCGATTGGTTAGAGGCAACTTGGAAGATATCAAAATACATGTCGAACTGTATTCTTTGATCATATTGATCAAAATAATCTACAAATTTACAAGTATCTTACATATATCCTTCCATGTGGAAATTAGTACACCAAAGATGAGTCTCTTGGAGTTCCAATTGCATTGTAACGTTTTGTAAATGGTCTCTTTTAGCTCCAAGTTTTTTATGAGTTGTTAATATAGTTAATTGGCCATCATCGTCTTTCTCAATTTGTTGTGCTAATTTCAATGCCCCTTCATAGTTTCTAACTTCATGCATTCAAAGTGGACCTCATATTTTATGTGATAGAGAAACCACATGACATCAAACTAGAATATGCTCATCGATGGTATATGGAATCTGGATCGATAAATCTTTGAATAATTTATCATGCTCATGTATAGATTTGTTAGTTCTTTTCTTGATTTATTTTAATTATTAGGTTGCAAGGTTCTTGACGTCTTGTGCTTTAAATAATGTAATAAAACTAGTTTTAATTTCACTTTTTGACAAGTTGTTTTTTTGTGAGTTTCTTAAACCATGTTAATCCTCATTTTCTTAAGACTACAATGAATTGAGCCATTTTCGTGTCTTCATTATTATTATTTGATTGTTCTTGGTCATAGGTTTTTCACTCGGGAATTTCTTTATTTTTGTTCATTATATCAAGCTACACATGTTTTGGAATAATTTTACGACTGAACAAATTCTCAAATGTTGTGACTTGTTATTACTACAGTTGTTGTTTTTCTTATTGCTGGACAATAGTCATTGACTTCCATGACATCTGGTTGCTCTCTAGTGGCTATTCGTAGACCTTCATTCTCTATCGATGCAGTTTGTGCTACGCCCTCAAATTTTTTGAGTTATGTGCATCTTCATTCCCACGCTCATGATTATGCATTATTTTCCTCTCATATTCTGGTTCTCCAATTTTCTCTCAGTGTTGTTGTCTCTTATTCTATGCTATTTTTTAGATATGGGACGATTATTTCTTTTCTCGATCACTATTTGGCCAGTTATCTTCTTTTAGTTCTTTCCTGGAATTCGACTTTATTCATTCCATCCTTGTAAGTTATATGCAATTCTCCAATATTATTTATTTCTTTTATTTTTTCTTACTTACTTCCCACAATGCATTACCCCTTATTCCAACTCAACTTAGTGTCATCTCATGGAGAGGTATCTCTTGGAAATGATTATTTTCTTATGAAATAATCCCACACTTCCTTTGTATCTTTACATTGAGCATTAACAAAATTTCACCACTTGGTTTGATGTTTATTCTAATCGGTATTGGTTAGTACTTAAAAGGGTAGGGATTGTGCAAAAGAAAATTTTGTGCAAGTCATCGTAGAATCTAGTCTCTATACATTATATTGAGGTTTGGTATTCTATTTCTTTCTCTTCATAATAATCTTTGAGAATGTACTCTAGCCACTCATGTAAATTCCCTCGATTGTTGTTCGACAGTTTGAGTAACATCCAAGCGTCAATTTTTCTTTGAGGTTTTCCAATGGAAAACGTGGTCAAGGTAATTCTTGATTTCACCACTTGGTTTGATGTTTATTCTAATCGGTATCACTAACGATGGTTAGTACTTAACAATATGTCCTACACCCTTTTCAAGAAGGAAATTCTGTAAAAGGGTAGGGATTGTGCAAAAGAAATTTTTTTGCAAGTCGTCATAGAATCTAGTCTCTATACATTATATTGAGGTTTGGTATTCTATTTCTTTCTTTTCATAATAATCTTTGAGAATGTACTCTAGCCACTCATGTAAATTCGTTCGATTGTTGTTTGACAGTTTGAGTAACATCCATGTGTCAATTTTTCTTTCAGGTTTTCCAATGGAAAACATGGTCAAGGTAATTATTGATTTCGACTGGGGAATCTTCTGTAAAGCATTCATGTGCTTCTATAATAAATTAGCTCTTGATTCCGCGTAGCTCTTCAAATAATTATTGATCTTTGCCTCCCAACATAAATCTATCTCATATAATGTTAACATTTATTCTCTCATGTTTTGTAACTCGATTTCTAACTATTAGAGATGGAACAAATGTTGTAATCTAGAAAAAAGTGCGCAAAATTACTAGTACACCGACATCAAGTAAACACATGATAAACATATACAAATATGTAAAGAGACGTAGTAATGTAGAACCATTAGAAGAGCACAAATATATCTTATTATATGAAAAAATCAAAACCATAACTATTAAATCGTATATAGAAAAAAATATATATAGACTGTTGGGACAATTATTCTAGTATGACCTTCTTACCAAACATGATACTTAGTCTATCATTAGTTAGCCTTCATTACATTGAAAATTTGTAGACATAACTTTGGGCTAGTCAGCTGAGCCAACTAGCTCCTCCAATAGGGAACAAATATGTAAATATATTGAGAAGTCTCATATAGAAAAATTCATAGACTTACAGTTCAAACAATGTTCTCAAATGAAATAATATTGTGAGTTGTTGATTTTACTAAATTACACATTTGTTCTACAAATGGAAGTACAAAGTGTATATTATCATTCAGACCAGGTATTTATAGCAATAATTTTTTATATAGGAATTCAAGGCTTGGTATTGATGGCTTTGATAGTAATGAAAATAATTGTGAAGTGATTAAAGAGCATCATTTCAACATTAGTGATGATCATACGCATATGCATGATACATGTTTTTTTCATCATTGTTTTCATATTATTTATAAGAAGGTAAAGTAACAACAAATCACTTTTAAATAACATTGGGTATGTTCAAATGGATGTTTCGGTCAATTTAACTCATCATGAACATTCCTTTTGTTGACTTACATTCATAAAAAAATAACATGCGTAATACATGGAATTTATTTGAGACAACTCGTGGGAAAGGACACCTTGATGGTGTTGAGGCACGCATAAAACTTGCACTTAGTTGGCATCAATTGAATCAAAATGATTTTTGACTTCTAGATTCATATGATGTTGTTAACTAATGCAATCAAAATTCAAGCCATGTATCGAATCCATGGATCAGTCATGCGCATAGGTAAGTGTATATGTAGTTGTAATATATTCACAGTTCTAACATATGTACACGTGTCTTTCTATCACAATGATATATTTAAAAATCACTAAATTTCATTACCTGATATTTTTTTGTCAAGAAGGCACTTTTGAAATATTTCATAGGTGAAGTTGATAGATTAATGCCAAATAATTGTCAACCAATCCATGGAACAAGAGGTTTGTACTCCATCAGAACAGAGAAAATGATAAATATATTCTCGGTTCAAAAACAAAAGTGCTCTTGCTTGAAATTATACATATCTATTTATTTCAACGCTACTCTTGGGGAATTTCTTTGAAACTACCAACCAAATGTTATATGTGCCAAATATAGCCATTTGGTCATAGTAGCTCTGTTGCAGTGGCAAGAAGTCAAAAGTAGGAAAAATCTATGACAATGGAAACTATAGATAAATTGTCATGATACAATTCCTAAAATTTTGGCACTAACATATTTCATATGAATGAAACACACTAAATTATATTAAATGTAGATATTTTTTCATAGAAGTTACAATATTGGACCATAATTATAGCATATGTATTATCTTGTCTTGAATTTAAGGAAACAATGACTTGTACTTTTTTGAATTGTTTTTTTTGTGTATCAATTCCATTATATATATATACATGTCGTTAATTAAGATTTTTTAGATTATATTTCTTGTTATATTTTTTTCTTTTTATTGTTATGTTCAATATATTGTTAAATTGTTATATGTTACATTTCTTATATAAAATAGGTGTTAAATGTTATGTTATATATTCCTAAAAATATGGATGTATATGTTACAAAACCAGCACAAAAAAGATAGAAAAGATAGATGAATGCCTTAGAAATAAGGCTCTTCAAGGGGGCAACCTACTTTACATTACACAAATGAACAATTCTTGGATGATACAAATGAAAATACCTCCTTTCTATATATAGAAGTCTAAGGGGTCATAATATAATCAGATTCGAGATAACAATAATAATTTGAGGGCACAATAATAACAAAAGTGGGCTTCTATGGGGCACAACAACATAATAAGGGTGTTATACTAATAACAATGAGTTACGTTATTAGTATAGGGACCTAACATGCCCCTCTCCTTCATAAGTTATTGTCCTCAATGTTTCACTAGTTCTTGATGCTTCTGTATAAATTCTTGTCCTCCCATGTGGAATCTTTAGCGGCTAATTTCTTCCACTTGATGAGATACTCTGAAATTGATATATTTCGTAGGTATCAATTTCTCAATTCTGTGACTACTTCAGCTTCCAATATGACTTTTCCTTCCTTTTCATGTACTCGCAATATTGTTTGAACTGGGATCTTCTGCAACTTTTGAATGAGTTCCCACTCCTTTGGGCATATGGATATTTGGAAGGCCTGATGGTTGGAGGAACACTTCCTGGAATCAAATGAATAGCACGATCATGATCACGAATACATGGGAGGCCTTTGGGAGTCTCTAATACCTTGGAATGATTGTCCAAAATGTTTTTAAGATCTGAAGAAATACATGATTTCGATGTGGGATCCTCTAGTGAACATAACTGTGAAATTATGCCACGTTGTTCTTTATTTAGAAGCTTTGTCATGTTGTTAGAGTTTATTATCTTTCTAGGTTTCCCTTCAATACCCCTCAATTCAACTTCATTTCCTTCCAAAAAAATTTCAAGAAAAGTTCTTCAAAATTAAAAATTATCATGGCCAAAGCTTGTAGCCATTGGACTCCTAGTAAAACATTAGCACCACCCATTTGAATGGAAAGAATCGGGCTATTCAATACATATTCTCCCATGGATCGCTGGATATTATGGAACTTTGAGAACTTTATGGTTCCTTCACTTGAAACCATCACTTGACACTCTTGTCATGGATATAGGAAGTAATTCAATTCCTTAGCTATTTTACAGTGAATAAAATTATGGGTACTACCCGAATCAATCAACACTCTTACCTTTTTCTTCTTGATATGTCCTTCTATATTGATAGTTTGAGGAGTATTAATTTCTTCCAATGGATTACAAGATATGGCGAGATTCATTTCTTGATGCTCGATGTGATCTTTCAATTCTTAAACATTTTTCTTCTTGATATGTCCTTCTATATTGATAATTTGAGGAGTGGTAATTCTAACCAATGCATTACAAGATATGGTCAGATTCGTTTCTTCTTTCTCGATGTAATATTTCACTTCTTGAAGCTTTCTCTTATTGATCTGGGGTGGGTTTCTAGTGTATATCCTTTTCTTACTCATCTCCATAATCTATGTAAAATAATTTCTTCTTAGGACACTTACGACCTTTAGTGTATTTTCTATCACAATTGTAACAAAGCCCTTTTTCTCTTTTTTCTTCTAATTTTTGTGGTGTAAAACTTGTAGTTTGTGGAAGGCTACGAGAAAAAACACTTCCATAATTATAGTCGTGAGTGGCGGGATTTCTTGTTTCCATAATTTCGCTTTCAATTTTTCTTGCCATCGTGAATGCCTTCTCCTATGAATCAGGTTCCCAAAGATGAACCTCGTGTTGAATGTTATCCTTTAAAGTCCCTATGAAGACATCAACCATTTTCTTCTCTAGAATATTATTTACCCATATATTCAATTTTTGGATGTTCTCAATGTGCTCTGCCATTGAACCCTTTTGTTCGAGATTTATCAATTGGATAAAGAAGGTGTTACTCTTTGTATCCTCATAATGTTCTATCATTTCTTCCATGAAAATTGACCAACTCACAAGTGTTTTATGAGAAAAAAGTCCTTTATACCATAAAAATTGATCTGGTTCTAAATATGAGGATATAGCCTGGAAATAGTTTTTAGTTTGGAAATAATTTTTAGTCCAAAATCAACATGAAGAACATGCCATATAAGAGAAGTACAAAACAATTGAGGAAACTAGAGGCATAACGAATTCACCCCTCTATCTAAGAAATCAATCTAAGAAGTAACACAATACTATCATGATTGAGAAGGAGGCATCCATCATATCCACTCCTAAGAGGCATAGGAGAAAGAGCCCAACAGAGGAAAGTAGAAAAAATCCTGAAGTACAGATTGTAGAGACACTTTATACAGGGAAACAAGTAGAATCATAATTGAAAGATTGGAAAAAGAAACATTGGAAAAAGAATCATACTTTGATAATGTAGAGGCCACATAATTTGGCAAGGATACACTGGAACTAGAAAAAGAGTTGCAACTGAGTAAGATGAAAGAATTGGCAGATCAATTAGAAATAGAAAGGATATTAGAGAAGCACTTGAAGAAATAACACAAAGTGTATAAGAATAATAATGTAAAGTTGGTCAGGGAAAATGAAAAACTAAATGAGGTAGGAAAACTGAAAAGAAAGAATGATATTCTTTGAAAACAGGATTTCAAGTGGCTCAACGATAAAAATATGCAGAAAAGCAAAGTATGAGAAACAAAAGGTTAAAGCTACCAGTTACAAGGAAGAATAGTACAAGGGGATAGATTTTCCACTAGAACCAAAAAATATAGAAGCATTAGGATCAGGCATATGGTTTACAGTAGAGGTCAAAATATCCAAGAGAAAGAAACTAACATGAGGACATGCTTGTGAATCAGCAAGGGGGAGATGTTGGCCATCGTTTTTGGTCCACTTTTGCTTAAGAAAACACACTTAATTTCTATATTTTCCATCAAATTTCCATCACATACACCCCATTTTGATGTATTTATGCATATTCAGGTATATAAATTTAGTTTTTCTATTTTTAGATGTTTTTACGAAAATTGAATTTTAAGTGCATTTTTGGATAGAATAAAAAATTCCCGTAATGGCTTCATGGATGTCATATTTGCAGGACACTTGGGCACAAGATGGACACATTTCTAGAAAGCTTGGGAGCTAAGATTGAACTAAATCCTATTGGTTCGGAAAACCCAAGCTTAAACAGGCCCAGTCAAAGATGGTCAAATAGGACCACTCATTCAGCAAATCCCTAAGAAATAGGGCAGTTTTATGATTTCGTGGGATTTTCCATATTTTTAGTGACATGATGGATGAGTTTTACTTAGATAGATGGGATATATATATATATATATATATAGTTGTTAGAGACATTTTAGATCAGTTTGTTTCATAATCTTATATTTAAGCCAAAACATTGAAGGCTTATGATATGTAGAATTTGTATAATTTTATATTGACACTTTTGAATACTTTGAATTAATTTGACGAACTTGTTCTATCTTAGTTTTTTGTTCAATGGTGTGGATGATTGAATGATGTTACAATAGCTGATAATCTCTTCAAGTGTGCAAGGCAATGGTGGAGGGCCCCCACTCCAAGCTAAGTACACTTCATGGTTAATCTAGCTTGATTTTCATAAACTAGTTTTTCGTCATATTTTTTTATTTGATCTGATGTATGATGATTTATGTTTGTTGATGAATCTTGGTTTATTTATCATATTTATGTGAAGGGATAACCCTATGTGGAAGTTGAGCCCTCCTTCTATTGGATTAATAAATAAAAACTAAAATTCATCTTTCTTGCTTTCAAGAATTTTTTTGAGTTTTTAGTTTCTTAACAATGGCATTATGATGAATGAATTTGTAATGAATAACAACAAGGACCTCCTTTGTTAGGACCCTCTTTCATTATTTATTTATGAATCTTAAGCTATTTTCAATTATTGGTTTTCAATTTCTATTCATGAAGTAATATTTTGGAAGAAGGACACAACTGATTCTCTTAAGTTAGGAGCCACTTCATCTTACACATATTACGTAAGTGAATTAGAGATTAATTAATTAGATTTATATTTATAATATGTATTTCCTCAACTCTTTATATTTCATCTTCTAACCTTGACTACCTTTGATATCCATACATTTTAGACATGCTTCTAAGTTCTACAAACCTGGATTGATAATCAAATACTTGTGTTAATTTATTCAATAAATTAGCTGAACAATTAAAAACAACATAAATTTTCATATATGAATGTAAATCCAACATCAAGGAATTGTTACTAATCATTTCCAAAAATAAAATAAAAAATATAATAAAAATATAATGACAAAAAATTAATAAAAATAAAAGAAATAAAACGTGGACCCAACACCTATTGTCATGAAAATATTAGTTTCTAGAGGATTGAGGTTACGTGTAGAAAATGCACTCACCACTCTCCATCATCCCAATAGCTCAAGAATCAAATTTTATCTCCTCTCTCCGTTGCTATAGGAAGACTGTAATAGCTATAGGAAGATCCAATAGCACTACAGGAGGGCTCCGAAAAGTTACAGGAAGCTACATGAAGCCTAAAAAAAGCTATAGGAAGGTAGAGAAACTGCCACAAGAACTTAATAAGAGTGCTACAGGAAAGAAAAATTTTCCCTATAGCCTTGGGGAGCAAGAAATATTCAAAGGAAATGGAAAGCGTGCAAACAAAGATGCTACAAGAATTTTGGGTTGCATAATGGTAAATTCTCCAATGGTGAAAGGTATCCAAGTCACCAAATCTGGTCATCATATCATTGATGAGCCTCATCATTGGGTAACTATATGGACCATTATACACCTCCAAGCTTATTAAAATCAACTCTTCTCATAATTCCTTACATATTTTAATTATATTTTTGTTAATGAGATGAGTAAAAGTAAGTTGTTATGTCTAGTAGTATAATGTGAATTGTTTGTAGGTTTTTAAGAAAACATCATGGCAATTTTGGCTAATTAAGGGAAGAAACGTGAATGAGAAAAGCGGGAGAGATTGTAGGACATGGATCCTTCTCATTTAATCCTCACTCATTCCAATATTCCTCCATCAAATCACACTAGCTCGGAGTTGCAAGACGTAGGATCATGAAGATCAAAAGGAAGCCAAGCTAGTCACGGTTATGAGCCAGTTCATCTTGAGTTTAGGAACCAAGGCCCACTCCTCCCTTCGGGGCCCATGGTTTGAGGAAAGAAATCCTATGCAGCCCCAAAAAGACAGAATTTTGATTTTCATTAAATTAAGGGTTTTATACTACTTAGGCCATCATATTTTTAGTTTCCGAGAATAGGATTCAATTTTTACCTCTAATATATTCAACATTGTATTAGATCTCATAGTGTTTCAAATTATTCTACAAGTATTTCCATGCATGAGTTGGGGAACTAGATAATGAAATTTTGTTTCCTTTAGTTGATTGAAAATCTTTCTTATTTTAGATGATTCATCGACAAATGCCAATGATTGATGTAGTGTATGAGTTACAACAGTGCAGGGAGATCTCATGATCAACAACCCCTTCCTAACCTCATCCATCCATGATCATCACTTTTTCCACTAAGTCTCTCAAGAAATTCATCCTTCAATAAGAACAACTTTCCAGGTTTGTTGAGAAAATCCAACCATCTTACAAACCCTGTTTTGAGCTCTAAAGAAGTCTTAGTCACTCCCTTTCTTTATTTATCCCACCATTCACCTTCCTTAATCCCTACACCACCTTCCAAATCACTCCTATTTCTCTTAGCTAGATCCTCCAGGAATACAGGGGATCATATTGGAGAATTAGGACATCATGTAGGAAGCATTAGAACATCCTCTAGGATGACCTGCAGTGGCTC
>APFE030259021.1:0-26698 GCA_000404065.3 Pinus taeda
AGGCCAACTCCTTCAGCAGGGCAAGTGGTTCACCAGGGAACAGGTTCAGCAGAAGTTTCCTCATCTCATGAGGGAGCTCAACGCAGTGGGGACCATTGCTTCCTAAGGGGGGAGGAATGATCCAGGTGGATATTGGTGGCCACCTGCCAAGTCCACCTGGACCCCCACCATTGTCTTTCTCAACATTTTCAGTTTCCTTGATTGTAGCACAACTTACTATTTTAGCAGTTTTTCGGGTCCTGAACTTCCGGAGCCGTTTTGAGGCCCTAAACGACGTTTTTTGGGGAATCCGGGGGCAACACGGGTCCACGGAACATGGACCCGTGTTGCCCATTCCAACAATGATAGTGCTCGAATAGATCTTTCTAATGAGCTATTGTACGCGTCAAACGGAGATCATATGCTAAAGTTACGACCCCGGGAAGTTGATGTACCAACTTACCCCCAAACGGGGCCCACAGTTTGGCGTTTCATCTCCTAGGGTTAGGTTTTGGAATTTTAAGGGTTTTCATTGTTTCTCAACAATAAATAGGCCTTCGAGCCTCATTGTAAGTCAGTTCAGAGGCATGTAGCCAACACATCTCTTCTCAGAGATGAGCTACCATCGCCCTAGCTAGTTTATTTCCATTTCTGATTGTAAGCATATTTCAGTATTTTCCATTAATGAAATGAAGTATTATTTCCGCTGCATATTTGTGTATATGGTTATCTCTGTAATTTGTTGCGTTCCTGTTTAAATCTGGATCAGATCTTCCTCATCCAGATAGCCGAGTCACAATTTGCTTGACTAGCAGTCATGTACTCTACTTCTTCTGAACTGAGTGCAACTGATCTCTGCTTCCTTATGTACCAAGAAACTATTGCTAAACCAATACTAAATATTTCTCATAATGTGCTCTTGTTTTCGGATGGTCTCCCTACCCAATTTGCATTTGTCAATCCTTGAAGCTTCACTCTCTTTGTCTATTCATACCAAATACCAAATTGAGTGGTGCCTCTGAGGTATCTCAACACATGTTTAGCTTCCTTCCAGTATAGTTTGGTTGGCTTAACCATTACTTGACTAAGTTGGTTAGCTACAAAACATATGTCTAGTCACGTGTTCATCAAATACATAAGTAAACCCACAAGATGCTTTTAAATATTAGCCTCCACTACGTCACCTAAAGTAGCATCTTCCTTCCTCCAATTCCCTGCTAGAGGAGTCTCCATGGGTTTGTTGCTCTCCATGTGGAACTTCTTCAGTATCTCATTGGCATACTTGCCCTGAGAGATAAATAGTTCCTCATCTCCTTTCCATACTTCCACATCATGGAAATAATGCATGAGGCTCAGGTCCCTCATCTCGAATTCTCTTGCAAGATTTTCTTTACAAGATTGTACCAGCTTCTCATCACCTGTTAGAATTAAATCATTGATATATAATACTATAATCAACTAATTACCTTCAACCACGATATGGTAAGGGTTCACATTTTCTTCACTTTTCATGAAGCTAAACCTGGTGAAATAGCTGTCAATCCTAGTGTACCAAGCACAAGGTGCTTGTTCCAATCCATACAACACTCGCTTGAGTCTGCACACATGCAACTCTCTGTTGAAGGTCTAAAATCCTTCCAGTTGCTCAATGTACACCTTTTCCTCAATCACTCCATTGAGGAATGTTGTCTTCAAATCCATTTGATGTATCTTCCACCCCATCTGTGTTGAAAGTGCTAGAATAGATATGATTGAAGAGTACCTTTCTGCTAGAGAAAAGGTCTTCTTGTAATCAATTCCCTCCACCTGATAGAAATCTCTAGCCACAAAGCTATCCTTGTGTTTCTCCACACTCCCATCTACTTCTTTCTTTACCTTGTAAAGCCATCTAGAACTCACCACTAACTTGTATGTTAGTCTTGGTACCACTTCCCAAACATTGTTTCTATTAATGGAGTCATACTCCTCTACCATGGCATCAACCCATACTGGTTGTTGCACTACTTCTTCAAATGAGGATGACTCAATATCTACGTTCTTGCTGTTTGTTAGAGCCATGTATCCAATGTACCAATATAGTGACCTCCTCTGTCTGCACTGTGATGTTGGTGATCCCACATTCTCTCTAGCATCATGCATCAATCTGTCATATTCTATGGTGTGATTCCTTCCATCTCTGGAAGTATATACATGAGTGGGTGCTTCCACTCTCTGCTCCTATGCATGTGGTTGCTCCACATCATCCTGAGGTTCTTCCTTTGGAGCTAAAAGCTCCTCATATACATGTAACTGAAGCTACCTCTCAAGGGAACATCTCATGGCATTCTCTTCATCAAACTTCACATCTCTACGAACCACTATCATCCTATGAGATGGAAGGTACAACTGATATTTGTGAGGTCTATCAGTGTACCCCACAAATATGCCCAACTTAGTTGTCAGTTCTAGATTTTTCCTTGCATCCTTGGTAACATGACAGTAAACTAATGAACCAAATATCCTGAAGTGTGCCACATCTGGTTTCTTACTGTAAAAATCTTCTTTTGGTGTACTCATCCCGAGAATCCGATGAGGACTCATGTTCTACACATATACAGCTATGTTGCATGATTTAGCCCACAAGTGTAACGATAGGCCCTTATCATGTAACATCGTCTATGCAACTCCCACAATACTTTTGTTCTTACTTTCAGCCATCCCATTCTACTTTGGGTTATGGGGTGATATTAACTCCCGTCAAATGCATTCTAATGCACACAAGTTTTTGAATTCATTCAACACATATTCTCCACCATCATTTCTCCTAATAGCCTTCACTTTCCTTCTGTTATCATTGGGCTAGAATAGGTTGGGCTATCTCAACCTCTAACCTAGTGCAACTATTTCAACCTACTTTTGACTGAAAGTTAGCCCTTATAATCAGAGAGGGCTCTCTCAAAAATAATTTATGATATTAATTGCGTGAGGCTCAAGTTTTTTAGCTAGCTAACTCTATTTTTTCTTGTATTTTATGCAGGTGAAAGGGATTGAGTACTACAACCATTGGGCATGGAGTCAATTACAAGAAACTCAATTACTTACATAACTATTTTCTAAGGAAACTAAGGCATATTTTGGCTTAGAAACGAAGTGAATAAAACCCATTAACAACAGATAAATCATATGAAGGAATTTGGAGAAGAAATTAGTACTAAATTCCAAGTGATCGTAATGCTTTAAATACCAATATCAATGTAAAAGACAGAACAAGTAAATATATAAACCAAAATCTGTATCTCAAGTAATGAAAAAAGAGTATACCAGTGAATGTATCTTAACTGAGAAAATTTACATATGGTAGCTTCTTCACATCCTTGATCAACCCTTCCCAAAGTAAAAAAGTTATCTATTTATAGAGAAAATATCTCTTTACATCAACCTGCCACCTGGGCCAGATTCGATCCACTATGAAAGAGACTTATTCCTATTTTTCTTCTAAGTGACAGAGTCCTCATAGGGATTTTCTGTTTTACATAGTTTGAATTTAACTATCACTCTACTAGCTTTTAAGAGTTTAACCACTTTCTATTGATGAGGATAATAGAGCCCAACTGCTTGTTGAATTTTTTGGAGTGTCATTACACCTTCGACATGTTGATGATGATCTGATTTCTTTTTGTTGACTGTCCTCTTTGATGAGTTGTTTGTTATGCTAATGTGACTATGTGCTGACTTGGCATTCTGAAAAATAGAAGTTTTGCATGATGAAGTGGACATTATTAAATATTCTTTGATGTGTAGTAATCCCTTGATGGCATTGTTGTCAAATTGTTATGACCAAAACTGTCAAAATGCAGAGAAAACAAAGTTATTTCAAATTTGGTAGAAGATTTTCGTAGCAAATTCAAAAACCACCCCTTATGCTATGATTTTGATGCCTTTGCTGATTCTGAGGTGTTTAGTACTGTTTTTTCATTAAACTTGTACTATCAAAACTCTCCCAACTGAAAATTTTACTAGATTTTCTCTCCATGGAAAGCCATAGTAGTTTCGTAGCAAATTTCCTGCTTCATTATGGGGAGTTGCTACAAAATTTCTTAGTTTTTTGTGTATTGACTTTTTCTTGATTTTTATCCTTTCTTATCACCTCTAGAAGCCTACTCCACCATGTATAATGTTGAAAAGGTTAGTTAAGAGATATAATAAGAAAAAATGTGGATTTGATTAGCTTTGACTACTTTCAATGAGTGTCCTCCTCTACAGCTATAATCTTGAGGTTGTTCCTTAAAGCTCAGCTTTGATCTTCTCAATCTGTTCTTCCAATAATTTGACCCTATTCTATAGCTTTCTTCTATCTGCTTGCAACCAAGTATTCCTCTTGTAGGTGTGCTTTAGCATCCTGTCAGGGAAAATTTTAAGAACCCCCCCTAAATTTACATGTATAATAAATGGGCGAATCTCCATGGTATATAGGAAAAATGGAAGGTGATTTTATCAATAATATGATATGTATATATAATTTTTTGGCGAATCTCTCACCAGGCATGGTGAATATTTTACTCAATAATAAAATCTTGTGTTTATTGAATACACAAATGAAATCATTGCATTTCTTTAAAATATCTTTTGAAATCAAAATTACCGAAATTACATATCGATAATCTAGTGGGTGTAAGATAAAATTCACGGGTGTAAGATAAAATTCACCCGTGCTATTCATATAAAGCATGAGAAAAAAACTAATACTATATATAAAACCAAGAAAAATTCAAATTCATCACTTCTTCTAGGGACCTCGTAACCCCCCTGCCAATACACAAGTATGTTCCCGTTTGCAATTAGAAAAAATTACCCAAATTACAATCTGTTTACTCCAGCATATGTTGGAAAGTTATAGAAGGATAACTAGTGCAATCAATCCATTCCTTTTAGCCCTGGATTTGGTTCAGTTTAAAACAGAAGTATACAAATATACTTGTCCAATGTCTATGCTTTAACCATTCACCTTAAGATGTTTTTACAATATAATTTCCTAAGTCTATTTAATATCTTCATTATCATAACAACCAACCTATATCCATCTTAACTCCACATCTACCACTCTTAGGGGGATGAAATCTATTTATCCCTCTAAGCACTTGGTAAACCCAGAATTAAGATGGATCTAAGATAGAATTCCCCCTTTAAATAGTCTATGCTCACATGAATACCATGGGTTATTATAAATCTGGAGCTTAAAAATTACTATTAGTAATTTATAAAAATTAATAAAATTAATAGTTGATTTTTATTTTAATTTTTATTTTAACCAAGCTAAAATGTTTAACAAATATTAAATTACAACATCCATTTTTTCTTTGATAAAATATTTTTTCACTCTATGCTAGTTTTCATATCATGATATTTGATAAAGATGGATCTATGCTAGTTTAATTCCCCCATTTAAATAGGCTACATTCTGGGTCAATACCATGTGCCATTTTGGTGAATACCATGGGTCAATACCATGTGCCATTTTTATTTTTATTAATACTAATATTAGGGTTAATAATGTTTTTTTGCATGGTATTAATAACAATCTAATCCATGGTATTTGTCCCATAGTATTTTGCCCATAGGTTTCACCTAAATATAACGCATTTTTTGAGTGTTCGTAAATATAAGGTGACTTATGAGTAAATATAAAAAAATGTTTTATTTGTTTACCATACCTCTCATTTATTTATATTTTTATTAATTTACCATACCTTTTTTATAAATATGGCATTTGGGCCTTTGGCCCATAGGATTCACTTAAATAAAACCTATTCTTGAAAATGGGCGAATGGATTCACTTAAATAAAACCTATTCTTGAAAATGGGTGAATCTAAGGTTGTAACTCCTAATTTCAAGGGCTAAATTTACCTTTTTTACCCTCTCCCTTAAAATAAGGTGGGCTATTTGAGGTGATTTGTAAAAATGTACTATGATACAAAATATTCGCCCACTAAAAATTTAAAACCCCTTAATTTCGCTAAAGGGCGAACATTCGCCCCTAAAATCACCCCTACATCCTGTCCAGAGGTAAAGATCTCTTCACCATTTTCCTATACTTTTCTGTCACTTCATCATAAATCTATTTTTTGTGCCATCTCTTTCTTGAAGTCTTCAACATGTAGTTTGTTCTCAATGAGTTCTTCCCTTGCCTCTCTTAGTTGTTCTTTTAAGACTTCTTTATGACTTTTCTTCTAAATGGGATTTTTTCCTTTTCTTTCTTTTGTTGGCTCTGTCTCCTCTAGAGGTATTTTTGGTATCTCTGTAGCAGTTTGCATTGATCTAGTGACATACTTTCTAGGCTTAAAAGTGAAACATGAATAATCTTGTGAGAAGTTTAATTTTTTAGCCCTTTTTATGTTCTCAGGAGTCCTTTCTTTGGTTTCCTCCTCATATGCTATATCCACAGGCATCACTCCTTCAGGTATTGTTTCTTTAGGTAACGCTTCTTCAGGCCTCACTTTTGGACTTTCCTCTATCTCTATGGCCTCTAGGATGTTAGGTACATTACCCTTTTTCTTGCTTTGGCTCCTAGTCATCCTCTTCTTTAAACTTGTAGAAGATTTAGTTTTAGGCTCTATCACAAGTGTAGAGGCTTTGGCTTTAGGATCTCTCACTGGTGTAGAGGTTTTGGCTTTAGGATCTCTCACAGGTGTAGAGGTTTTGGATTTAGGATCTCTCAAAGGTGTAGAGGTTTTGGCTTTAGCATCTCTAGCTTTAGGCTCTAAACCAAGTGGCTTGTCTTCTTTAGGAGTCATTGGTTGTGATTTAGGAGTTTTTCTCGAAGGAGTGGCAGAATCTAGTTCATAACCACTCAGAAACAAAAATGTGAGCCAATATATGTTTAACTTGTTTAACTCTTCAACCACCAACAATTTGATAAGTCCATGATGAAAAACAGAAGTACTGCTTATATCTAGTTTAGCTTGAACCTTGTTAGCCATTTCCCCTGAACTTCTAAAGAGATAGAAAGTGATATCTAAGGGTTTTTTACCTATGAAGTGGAGAATCAACCTGAAGTGGTATTGGTAGACCATATGGAACCTTCCTTCACATGTGAAATATTTTTGAATAACCATCAACAACTTGGAATAATGCTCCTTAAGGCAAGTTCTGGAGATGCCTGTTGTCATATCAATTCCTCTATGTTCTTCCTTCAAAAATTAATCACAATTATGTAACTAGAACTTCTGGACTTTAAACCACGTCTCCCACGACCTTGGGATTTTAGTAGCATGAGAAATGGTGTCAGGAGAGATGACCAAAATCAAGAGGCCAACCTTGGTACCAATCCCAACGAAATTGATGACGAAGTCTTTAGTAATTTGTGCATGAAAACCCTGCAATTTTTGGCAAAAATGTAGACATCCCACATTGGAAAATGATTGTACAAAAGCAGGGTCTTATTCAAGTAATTTCATGTATGTGGACTCATAATGCACCACAACACCTCCTTTACATTGTTTTGTGGATGCCATGCTAGCAACATGTCAAGAGCTACTTGTGATTTGCTTCCTCTTCACCTGCAAATCAACTTAAGAACACCTAGAACACACTTAGACCACATCTAGACTCGCTTTGACAGTGACAACACTTGTGAACTTTGGTAGTAGAAAATAGTATAAAGAGGAAAAAGGAAAGGTAAGAATGAATGGAAAGAAGTGGATGGCATGGGGATAAAGGTGTTTATGACTCAACACAACTTTGACTCACTAACTCTTGTTTAAAATAATATTGTTACACAGCAACAAACTTTCGTAGCGGGACAAGTGTTAGGATGGATTGTTTTGCTACGGAACTGTCAGAAAATTTCATAGCAAACCCTCAGATTGTTGAACTGGAGTTGCTGCGAAAGTTCGTAAAACTGTCAAATGACTCAATTTGAAACGATGACCTTTATACAAATAGAATTTTGATCTTTACCCTTTTATGATGATCCTACCAAACATTAAATGTACCATATGACAAATTTTACATGAACCTAAACATAAAAACCTTATCTAAAATTACTAATCACACTAAAAAAAATTTCTAGGGTTTATCACGGATAACAATGGCTCCAATGGGGATGTTGCACCCTTGTGGTGCAGCAAAGAACAAGAAGCTCCAGTGCCTGACCATTGGGTTGATCCCAATTTGAAGACTACATTCAAACCCACTCACCAAACTGAAAAGCAAACTGCAAACCAACTTGAAACCAACTAATACTGCTGCAATATGATATCAAACTGTGGTACAAACTGAAACTGACAACTGCAAAATGTAGTCTAAAACTTAAGGAAATTCTTGCCCAACAAGATTATTTATATACCAATAACCCTTCTCTAACATCTGAAAATCCACTTGCTTAATTCAAGCAATATGAAACCTCTAGTATAACCAGTCAAAGAGTTGATTCAATACCTGCGTTCCTTGACTGTATTCAAGAGGACCATCTATTGGCAACTCAGAATAAAAACTAAATCCATCACCTGAGCTTATAAATGAAAGAAACTCCACCTTCATTGATGACCCAAAAAGATTTACCAAAGGATTTTGATAATCATGAAAAATCACCTCTTCTTGATATGTAAAACCATGAGGGATAAATTTATTCATAACTAATGGCTTCTTTTGTCCTATGTCTTCAATTCCAATAACATCATCAAATAAAAATACAACAATAGATTTGTCTTCCCTTTCATGTAAATCAACAAAACCATCTAGGCATCCTTGAACATCTTCAAACATGACATCCATATTGTGTGTATCATAACTAATCTTTTATTTATCAAACAAATCAGGTATAACCTTTGGTAGTTTTTCTTTAGGAATGTAATCTTGATTCTGAACACTAACAACTCCTATACAAACAACTTTATTCATATCATCCATGTCATTTTGATGATTCCCAAATAGAATAGGTAAAACCTATATATTCAGCTCTTCATGTAGCTCGGGTTTACCTTAAAATGAACTTTCATGTACTTTAACCGGTACAACATCATTATGATTTTCAATGGAAAAAGTTCTTGTCTAGGTAGAAAATTTTCCTTATATGTTACCTCACTATTCATAATTTTCATGCGTGTATTTTCAACAACTTGATCTTGAGGAATTTCTTCTTGACATAAAATCTCAGAAAAGGAATGGGCTAAAAAACAATTTGAATGATTTGCCTCATGCCTTTGACTACATATAGATTGACAAGGCTGCAGTTCCTCATGGATTTCATGTAATATGACTTGAATGTCAAATTGCTAATCCATTTCATCTTTAACTAGAGAAAAGACACCTGCTTGTTGGAAAATTTCTTGATCATCATGACAACTAGATTGAGAAGAAAACTCATAAAGTGCCTCTAACATCTCCTCATCCATACATCCTACATCATCATCAATACTTTCAAGATATTGAATGAAACCCTTACAAAAATTACAACAGTCTTGAAACAGTGGTAAGGAAGCATGAGACTTCCTATAATGTCCAAAGAATATTCTCTTGAAATCTTTAAGAGAACACAAGCTTCCTGATGGCAACCCTTCATACCATACTCTAACTTTGTCTTCTAGGGTAGCCATAAACATCTTTATGAGACAATCCGCAGGAAACTCAACCCTCAATCTCCATACATGTATATGGAATTTAGCCAAATATAGAACAACATCATCTTTCTTTTCATCTTTGAACATGGGAAGATGGGTTGACTAATCAACATAAGGCATAGGATTTGGAAAACCATAGATGTGAGATCGATCCATAGGATCATACCTAACATTTCTTCTTGCAGTAGAACTCATCTTGGAAATTCTTCAAGCTAATGATCTTCAAGAAGTGGAGTCACCATGAAGCTTTGGTCTTGTATATATTTTGAGATTGGAGTTGCCAGGGTAATATCACAACCTTCAGAAAACTGTGATTTCATGTTACCCTCGGGAATTAGAATGAAGAGACTCAAATAAAATACGGGAAATGGAGATTTTCGACTGCTGGAAGACACACCAAAACGTTATCATTGGGCTAGAATAGGTTGGGCTGCCTCAACCTCTAACCTAGTGCAACTATTTCAACCTACTTTTGACTGGAAGTTAGCCCTTCCAATCAGAGAGTGCTCTCTCAAAAATAACTTATGATATTAACTGTGTGAGGCTCAAGTTTTGCAGCTGGATAACGCTAAGTTTTCTTATATTTTATGCATGTGAAAGGGAGTGAGTATTACAACCATTGGGCATGGAGTCAATTACAAGAAACTCAATTACTTACATAACTATTTTATGAGGAAAATAAGGCATCTTTTGGTTTAGAAACGAAGTGAATAAAACCCTTAACAACAGATAAAACATATGAAGGAAGTTGGAGAAGACCTTAATACTGAATTCCAAGTGATCATAATGCTTTAAATACTGATATCAATGTAAAAGATAGAACAAGTAAACAGATAAACCAAAAATTGTATCTCAGGTAATGAAAACAAAGTATGTCAGTAAATGTATATTAAGTGAGAAAATTTACATATGGTAGCTTCTTCGAATCCTTTATCAACCCTTCCCAAAGTCAAAAAGTTATCTATTTATAATGAAAATATCTCTTTACATCAACCTGCCACATGGGCCAGATTCGATCCACTATCTAAGAGACTTATTCCTATTTTCCTTCTAACTGACAGAGTCCTCATAGGGATTTCCTGTTTCACATAGTTTGAATTCAACTACGACTCTACTAGACTTTAAGAATTTAACCACTTTCTATAGATGAAGATAACTTAGCCCAACTATTTTTTGAATTTGTTGGAGTGTCATTACACCTTCGACATGTTGATGATGATCTACTTTCTTTTTGTTGATTGTCCTCTTTGATGAGCTGGTTGTTATGCTGATGTGATTATGTGCTGACTTGGAATTCTGAAAAATAGGAGTTTTGCATGACGAAGTGGACATTATTAAATACTCTCTAATGTGTAGTAATACCTTGATGACATTGTTGTCAAACTTTTAAGAGAAAAATTGTCAAAATGCAGAGAAAACATAGTTATTTCAAATTCGATAGTAGACTTTCATAGCAAATTCAAAAACCACCCCTTATGCTGTCATTTTGATGCCTTTGTTGATTATGAGGTGTTTAGTAATGTTTTTTCATTAAACTCATGCTATCAAAACTCTCCCAACTGAAAATTTTGCTAGATTTTCTCTCCATGGAAAGCTACAGTAGTTTCGTAGCAATTTTCCTGCTTCTTTATGGGGAGTTGCTACGAAATTTTTGAGTTTTTTGTGTATTGACATTTTCTTGATTTTTATCCTTTATTATCACCTCTAGAAGTCTACTCCACCATGTATAATGATGAAAAAGGTCAGTTAAGATATATAATAATAAAAAATGTGGATTTTATCAGCTTTTATCACTTTCAATGAATTGCCTCCTCTACAGCTATAATCTTGAGGTTCTCCCTTAAAAGCTCATCTTTGATCTTCTCAATCAGTTCTTCCAATAATTTGACTCTATTCTACAACTTTCTCCTATATTCTTGCAGCCAAGTATTCCTACTATAGTTGTGCTTTAGTATCTTATGCAGAGGTAAAGATATCCTCACAAATTTCCTAGACTTTTCTGTCACTTCATCATAAAAGTCTATTAGTTGTGCCATCTCTTTCTTGAAGTCTTCAACTTGTACTTTGTTCTCAATGAGTTCTTCCCTTGCCTCTCTTAGATGTTCTTGTAAGGATTCTTCTTGAATTTTATTTTGAATGGGATTTTTTCCTTTTCTTTCTTTTGTTGGATCTGTCTCCTGTAGAGGTATTTTTGGTATCTCTATAGCAGTTTGCATTGATCTAGTGACAGGCTTTCTAGGCTTAAAAATGAAACCTGAATCATCTTGTGAGAATTTTAATTCTTTTATCCCTTTTTCTCTTCTCAGGAGTCCTTTATTTTGTTTCCTCTTCAGATGCTATATCAACAGGCAGCACTCCTTCAGGTATTGTTTCGTTACGTAACGTTTCTTCATGCCTTACTTCTGGACTTTCCTCTATCTCTATGGCCTTTAGGATGTTGGCTATATTACCCTTTTTATTGTTTAGGCTCCTAGTCATCCTCCTCTTTGAACTTGTAGAAGCTTTATTTTTAGGCTCTATCACAGGTGTAGAGGCTTTGGATTTAGGATCTCTCACATGTGTAGAGGTTTTGGCTTTAGGATCTCTCACAGGTGTAGAGGTTTTGGCTTTAGGATCTCTCATAGATGTAGAGGTTTTGGCTTTAGGATCTCTCATAGGTATAGAGGTTTTGGCTTTAGGATCTCTATCTTTAGGCTCTAACACAAGTGTTTTGTCTTATTTAAGATTTATTGGCTGTGATTTAGGAGTTTTTTTAGGAATGGCAACATCTAGTTCATAACTAGTCAGAAACAAAAATGTGAGCCAATCTTTGTTTAACTTATTTAACTCTTCAACCACCAGTAATTTGATAAGTCCATGATGAAAAATAGAAGTACTGCTTGTATCTAGTTTAGCTTGAACCTTGTCAGCCATTTTCCCTAAAATTATGAAGAGATGGAAAGGGGTATATATGGGTTGTTTCCCTGTGAAGTGGAGTAGCAACCTAAAGTGGTACTGGTAGACCATATGGAACCTTCCTTCACATGTGAAATATTTTTGAATAACCATAAACAACTTGGAATAATGATCCTTAAGGTAGGTTCTGGAGATGCCTGTTGTCATGTCAATTCCTCGATGTTCTTCCTTCAAAAATTCATCACAATTTTTTAAAAAGAACTTCTGGATTTTAAACCACGTCTCCCCTGACCTTGGGATTTCAGTAGCATGAGAAATGGTGTCAGGATATACAGCCAAACTAAAGATTCCAACCTTCATACCAATCCTGGTGAAATTGATGGTGAAGTCTTTAGTAATTTGTGCGTGAAAACCCCGCAATTTTTGGCAAAAACGTAGACATCCCACATTGGCAAATGACTGTAAAAAATCAGGGTCTTCTTCAAGTTATTTCATGTCTATGAGCACATAATGCACCACAACACCTCCTTTATATTGTTTTCTAGATGCCCTACTAGCAACACATCAGGAGCTACTTGTGAGTTTCTTCCTCTTCACCATTAAATCAACTTAAGAAAACCTAGACCACAGCTAGACTCGTTTTGACAGTGTAAACCCTATTACAGTGACAAAGCTTGTGAAATTTGGTAGTAACAAATGGTATAAAGTGGAAAAAGGAAAGGTAAGAATGAATGGAAAGAAGTGGATGGCACAGGGATAAAGGTGTTTATGACTCGACACAACTCTAACTCACTAACGCTCATTTAAAATAATATCATTACACAAAACGAACTTTCATAGCAAGACAAGTATTAGGATGGACAGTTTTGCTACGGAACTGTCAAAAACTTTCGTAGCAAACCCTCGATTTGTTGAACTAGAGTTGTTGTGAAACTTTGTAAAATTGTCAAATGACTCAAGTATGAAATGATGGCCTCTATACAAACTTAATTATGACCTTTACCCTTTTATGATGAACCTACCAAACACTAAATGTACCATATGACAAATTTTACATGAACCTAAACATAAAAACCTTATCTAAAATGACTAATTAAGCTGAAAATTATTTCTAGGGGTTATCATGGATAACACCTGCCAATGTCTTTCTCAACAAGTGCTTTAAATTCAAAAAAATTAGTGAACGTATAATCTTTCTTCTGCATGAAGAAAATCCAACACTTACATGAGAAATCATCTACAAATATTACATAATACCTGTGCTTGGCCATGGAGGTTGTCGAGAACGATCCACACACATCTGAGTGAACTCTTTCAAGGATCACTTGTGCTCCATTTCCCTTATCATGAAAGGTGGCTTTGGAATGTACACCTTTGCATGTATCTCTTTGCTCTGGTGCACCCTTGGGAAGTCCTATAGAAATTTATTGCATGATCTTCAAAGCTCCTTGGTGTCTCAGTTCTACACCTTCTCTATTTTTGTGCTCAAAGAAACACAATCTTATACATCCAATTTATAGAGGTTCTTCACCCAAACCCTGATCCGATGCACTTGTCCTAAGGCTATGTGATGAAGGAAATCTTTTCCTTTGCTAAATATCACATCGTACCCACAGTCCTCCAATATAGCAATTGAAACCAAATTCTTCTTCAGGCTTGGAACATACATGACATCTCTTAATGTGATAGGAGAACCAAACCCCCATCTGAAAAGTAACATTACCAATGTCAATCACACTATACATTCCATCATCTCCCATTACTATGTGCATCTGGAGGTCCTTTTCCTCCAAGCCACTGACGAATTATTTGTTCCCAATCATATGGAATGAGGATCCACTATCTAGATACCACATGCTACCCATCATCAATATCACCATGCAAGAAATGAGGGTGAAATCCAACTCGAATTGTGATGCAAGAGCTTCACCTATCGCTCCTCCTGAGGGCTTCTTACTAGCCTTCTTATGTGGACAGTTTGTGACATAGTGTCCCAGCTCATGACAATGAAAACATTTAATCTATGACAAGTCCTTATTCTTTCCACCCTGACTGTAATCTCCTTTGGATTGAAATTTATTTCCTTTCCCTTTCTCCACCTTTCCATCTAAGGCACAATTCTCCTCATCATCATGCTTGGATGAGGTTCCATCTCTGGTGCTCCACCTTATCTCTTCTTGCACCAAGTCAGACCATAAACACTCCAACTCTGGTAGCTTCTCCCTCCCTTTTACCAAATCCTGGTAGTTGTGCTAGCTCTTGGGAAGGCCTGGAAGTGCTAGGCTAACCAGTTCATCTTCAAAAACTGTAATACCAACACTCCCAATCTCATCTTGAAATTGGGTGAACTTTATCAAGTACCGTAGTATTGTGTCTCCCTTCTTAATCTTGATTTTCTGAAGCTTGTCCTTCACTATCACCTTCTTGTGGTCACTGCTATTCTGAAACAGGTCTGTTAAGGCCTTCCACATAGCATATGAAGTCTCCTTCATGTGGAGGTTTGAGACAATATGATCTCGAACTCCTTCTAGTATGATCCTTCTCGCCTTTGCAACACATTTCCTCCACTCTTCCAGATATTGAGCATCAGTTGCTGGAGGCTTAGGAATATCATTCTCTATGAATTCCTTCATCTTGTTGTCTTCCAACACTACCTCCATCCTATCCTTCCAAGAAATATAGTTTGAACTACCCTCAAGGGCATATTCGAGTCTCAATCTATAAAGCGACATCCTGCTGGCTCTGAAGAATGATACTGTAAATTAGATTTCACCTACAAAAGCAAACTCGTTTTCTCCTCTTCTAGAGTGATTTCTTCTTTGATACCATGTAGAAATTCCTTGTAGATTCAAACTACTAATTTTAATTTATTAAAACAATAAACTTGAATCTACTCTACTCATCAACGAAAACAATTAAATGATCTTGAAATCACCAAGAATACAAGATAAATAATTCAATCGACACATTACACAATTATTTTTTGGGGAAATTCATAGCTAAAAACCCATGTTGTATGTATATTGCAATATTCAGAAAATATGAGAAGATTACAATGCTTTGCTCAAGCCCAAGCAACATCTACACTATCTTTATCTGTCTCACAACTTCACAGACATGCCCAAGCCAACACTTAACCAAATTTATTCTTGCCCAAGTCCGTATTTCCTTGTGTCATTTCCTTGGGAATTAGCCCCTATTAATTAGGGAGATTCCTCAATTGGAATTGCACAATCCATCATAGGAATTCCTTCGAGTGCATGCACCACCTGTACAATTCATATGATTATATAACTGATAGTACATTGTCCTTGAAATATAATCTCAAATGGGTAACTCTCATATCTAACATGCATGATTTATTTATGAGTGAATCATCAATTAACTGGTTGAACACATGAAGCAACACCCCACTGTTTGACCTCCTACTAGTTCCTCCATTAGTTGGAACTAGTTTAATTGAGTTTAACTAAGTTTAATTGAATTTAACTAAGTTAAATTGAATTAATTAATTACAACTCAAAATAAACTCAACCAGGGCTCCTACAAACTAGGATACACTCTACATGACTCAAGTTAGACCCTCAACTTGAATTAATATAGCCAACTAAGTAAAATTAACTTAGTTAATTCGTATTACTTGTCTTTTGAGGTGGAATTACAATTTTGTTCCTAATTTAATTCAAGGACAAAATTAAATTAGGATTTTCTTGTTTCATTTTCAACAAGAAGATCACTTTCCAATGAAGAGTAGGATAACATGACTATTGGTTCAACCCTATGGCTCATTAAAGGGAAGTGACGGAGATGATGATTGATGCCCTGCGAAGAATATCTAGAAGATGAGGGCTCCATGATGAAGAAGTTGAAGTTCATGACATGATACCAAAATGAGGATCCCTACAAGAAACTAATAGTACGATGAACTCCACCAAAGAAGCAAATAGCTAATGTTGGAAACAAGTCCCTAATTAAGAGGGAGCTTGGGCAAGTCCCTAGTTAAGAGGGATCTTGTGCATATTCCTTTTATAAGAATGAGTATATCCTCCCTATTTGAAAGGGAAAGATAGACCATAATTCTTATCTTCATGCTATGAAGAAAGAATGGAGGATTGGCTAAGCATCTCAGATTTATTTTGATACTCTTTTTGGATGTGATGGGGAATGCAATAAGCAAGAGTAGTTGAAGTGGAAATTCCTCGAGGACATGTTATTCCAAGACAAGAATGGTCCTAAAAGGACATACCTTGTGAACATATGGATGTGGTATGTGCCTTAAGAGACAATGATGATGGTGTCTATTAGTCATTATCTTGCCAACATTGTGCTCTGATCTTTTGGAGAGATAGAGTTGTTAATAAAGGCCTTGCTATGTGACAATGTTGGTTGATACGATGAGATGCATTGATATAAGCTAAGAACATATCTTATGAGATGGCTTACCAGTTTGACTCTTCTTATGATAATTCTTCAATATGAGAATGTCCAATACCTTGTATGAATTATGAATACCTCCCTAGTTAAGAGGGAGTGTTGAAATGTGTAACTAGGTTTGGTCTTCATAATTTCTATTGTAATCATGTTTTTATGTATTTGATATTAAAGAGAAAATAAATTTATTATTATCATTCTTGATGCATGGGTTTCATGTTCAAGATAAATTTATTTATAGGTCAAGCACCCATTGAATTCTTCTAGGTTTTTCATAGAGTTATGAAGTCAAAAGAGTCATTGTCATACATGTAAGACCCCTTTGGGCATGTTGTATCTTGTAAAGAAAATTTTGTATAGTCAAAATTGTCATAAAGACCCTCCAAGACCTTTTCAAACAAGCAACAACAAGTTAGCCTCTTGTAGGGCTATTCAACCTAGAAGAGAAGTCTATATATAAGAAACATTGACCTTACTTGAAGTCCATCCAAGCATCACACAAGATGTTCGATCAAGAAAGAGACCTAAAAGAAAGAAGAAGAGGACTAGAAGAAGGAAATGAATGAATTCTTTGAGTATTATTTTTGGGCTATCATCTCCTCACATGTGCGAATATGAGGGAAACATTAGTACAATGAGACTGAATTGCATAAAAAGGGCACAAAAAGGTCTACCTAGCAAGTTGAGTTCCCAAGAAGGAAGAACTAATTCAAGCGAAGGAATAAGAGGGAAGAAATAACCATATTTTCCCACACCTGCAAGACCTAGGGTTTCTACAATATTCAATGTTGCAAAATAAACTGCTAGAGTTGAAGTTTCTAAGATAATTTTGTTGTTATATATGTTGCACAAAAGAAAATATTATGACATGATAACGAAGGAAGGAAGATCCCCTTTATTATGTAAAAAAATAATTTCCTAGTGTGGTATGTTGCACAAAAGAAAAGAGTGTGGTGTGATAATTAATGAAGGAAAGAAGATTTACTTTATCACACGAATATAAAGTTTTGGATGTGATAAAGAATATCTTAATGTTATTATACAAGAGAAATGATTTTCATTGTGATGAAGGAAAGTTTTTAGAGATGCATTATATTTTGAAAAGGGAATGATTGTTGTGATACATCACAAAGAGAAGATCATTATGGTGTAGTAAGGAGGGAGTGGGTCCCTTTATCACATAAGATATTTCTTTGAAGATTCAATAAGATGAAGAGAGTCCCTTTATCATAAGAATAAGATCTTCTAGCTATGCAATATGGTGGCAGAGAGTCCCTTTATTGCAGAAGAAAGATCTTTAGGGTGATGTAAGATGCAATACGTCATGAGAAAGATAGGATCATGGTGCTATGTGGCAAGGATGTAAAGTTTCTTGCAATGCAATAAAAGAGGAAGAGCTTCCTTTATTGCAAGAAAATAAATATTTTTGTGATGTGATAAAGGGGACATAAATCCCTTTATCACGAGGGGATGAAATTTGGAGATGTGCTATGTCACATGAGATCAAATTTGGAACTATCATACATTGTGAGAAGAGTATTTTTAAAGTACGATAAGCTGTTTTGTAGGAATATGATTTTGGTGCCATACACCAAACAGAGGAAATTTGTCTCAAAAAATGTGAAATCTAGAAAATCCATACATAAGCTATCATTCTAGGGTCCATTGGCAAGATCCGCAATGGGATATGTCATGTAAGGAAGATGACATGGCATGGTATAAGAAGTGACATATCTATTGTACATATGCTAGAAACATACATATGGTGATGTGGAAAAGCCACATGGTGACAACTTAGGGTAGTTTTGATGCCTTGGGGAAAGGTGCCTGAAAAATTCTAGAGGCCAAACTTCCTACTCAGAGCTTAAAATTGAGCACGAATATAATTGTTGGAAAGCTTCTAACAAGCATAATGAGCTTATGTAATCTAAAGTGGCTTTTATATTTATGCTAAAAAATATTATTAAGTGGAAAAATTAAGTACTCCACTAACCTAATGATGTTTAGGAGATCAATTTTTCTATATGTATACTCTAAAAAAGACTCTTGAGAAAAGTGTTATTTTACATAACATAATTAAGCTAGTGAAAAGCATGTTTGTTGTTGGCTTCATCTTGTTCAATGTTGGTAAGATTGGATTCTTGAATATGCAGGTCCATGTCCTCCATCGTTTGATGTATAGGTTCTTCACTGAGACATTCTTAGTCTATGTTCCTTAATATTTTACAGTTGGAGGTAGCTAAGTGGGAGCCTTTACTGATATTATAGACCATGTTCTCTAGCATGAAACACCCTACTTCCAAAAAAGTAAATTTATCTCTTTTGTTGAAGTAATGTGTCCATGACCAATCATAACTTTAGTTGGCACTAAGAAAATTGAAGTTATTTTATTATTAATAAATCCCTCATCTTCGTAAATCACTCTTTGAATTTCTTGGACTTCCTTATAATCCATCCTAAAATGCTCTTGTTATTGCCAAAATAAGGGAGGCTTAAAAGGAACCCAAACTTTGCAATTCATAAAGAGCAATCTTGATATTCCCTTGAAACTAATGTTGTTGACCCACTCAAATTATTATCCCATAAAGAGGACTAAACTAGGGGGAACAAGACAAAATGGACGAGGGAAATCCACATGTAACAACCCCTGGTTGATTTTATCTGTAAATAAAAAATAAAATAAGACCAAGGTCATGGGACACATACTCCAAGATGAATGTTAGGAAAAAATGTTTTGATGGGTATCACTGGTGACTAATAAATGGCTATAGAAATTGACAAAGGCAAAGTGCCATTAATTGATATTTTATTTACAAAATAAAGGAAAATAGGAGAAAAGGGAGGTGAAGAGTCACATATTTGCATGAGGAGTAAATTGAAGGATAAATGAAGAAAATAGATGCCTTAATGATAAAATTATTTTGAGGGTCAATTCACAACTTTTAGCTTGTTAGTCTTTAGTTAGTTCAATTTTGGAGCTCTCTTCTATTTTCTCACTTTGTCATACTCTTGCACCCTTAAATTATTCTTGGATCACTTTGGCATACATTGGATTTTGAGAAATAAGGAAAATGAAAGCAGAAAAGAGCAATGGAACAAGTAGATCAATAACTACAACTAGATTTCTTTGCAGGTTACAAGTTGCATGTGTGATTTCCTTGCTGATTTATGGATGCATGGTATATGCATGTGATTTGTTGGTTATGTGTTGTCATTGGCATGGAGACTTGCCTAGATTGAAAATGGTTTTAGCCTTGCCTTTCCATTTCCTAGATTGCCATGGTGTTGTGGATTTTTCCACTTGATTGTTTTATGATTGGTGTTCATAATTTCTTATGGCTGGGGTTGGAGCAAACACTCTGGAAGCCCTATAATAGCTTGGGTTGAGTTACTAGTCCTGCAGCCTAGGTTGGGATAAACACTCTGGAGCCCTTGGTGGGTTGAGTTACTAGTCCCTGGAGCTAGGTTGGACAAACACTTTGGAACCCTAGAAGGTTGTGGGTTGAGTTCCTATTTCCTGGAGCCCTTGACAACTTGGGTAGAGACCGATCTGGTTGGTGTTAGTGATGTCTGACCATTAGATGGAATCAGTGGTTGAGGGTTGAGGTGGTTTGGCCTCTAGAATCCATAGTTTGGTTTGTCTTAGTTTATTCCATGAGATCCCACATTCATTCTTGGAATATGATGCGGGGGTGATTGATTGAAAGAGAGATTTAGTTCAGCCCAATTTATGGTCGGGTGGTAGGTGGAAGTCCTTGACTTGGTTGTTATTTTTCTATGTTAATATGATACAGTTCCTTATTTTGATCTATGAGTACATGTGTTGATTATTTTGGTAATCTTAGGTTTTTTCTTCCATGGTTTATATGTTGGTTATATGATGTGTATCATTTATGGCTCTTGTCATAAATTATTTATTTATTGATCAGTTAATGAATGTATGGACTAGTAAATGTTGTTTCAGCTATGTGGAGAGAGCATAGGGTCTTCTCGATGATTCTTAGATGAATCTCAAACCTAAATGATCAGATATGCATTCATGACCTGTAGTCTACATGTTTTCCATGTGTTTGGCAAAATGTTTGTTACGTTCTAGGAAATCTAGTTCAAGTTCTACCTTCAACTTTTAATGTGTAGCCTTATTATTATGTCATTAATGATTTTGAGAAGTGTCAGGCATTTCTGGGTAGTGGTATGGAGTTTGACCTAAAATTGTGGCTCAAATCTTGGGACCACACCCTCTAAACTAGACAATTTGGGTAAACCGCACTCAATCATTATTGTGTGTACAGTTAGAGGCCTTCAACCACACCCAAGCCTTGTCATGCACATAGTTGGGGGTTAAGCTGTGATAAATGCAGCCCCAACTCAATGCTTGGTCACTTGGGGTGGTCCTTTGGCCCCTGAGTTTCTTGTATCCTTAAGGGATGTTGTGAGTTGTTAGTTTGTGGTTAGTTTATAGGCCCCACTTCCTTAATTGGAGTTGGGAGGTCGGGTCATATCATAGTAACTCTTCATCTCATGTTTACCTTGGCAGACCAGTGAACTTAGGTAAATGTGGGGTGGCATGTTACAGGGTGGTATCAGAGCTCCTAGGTTCAACACTTGGACAGGGTGGGAAGAATGTGTTTCCTATCTATGCATGTTAGTTGTCTATGTGTTTGTTATGCATGCATTGTGATGGTAATTGTTGTGGTTTTGTGTTGTCGTGATGGTGTTGGTACGTTACGACGATAGTATGATGTTGATGTTGAGATGACTGATATGTTGATTTCATTATATATACATATGTTGTGCTAATCCAGATTGATTGTGCAAACAAGATAGCCTCCCCTGAACTTCATTGAGTACATTTGATCATGTTTATATTTGGTTTATCTAACATGGTATGTTTGAAGGAAGAAGAAGATTAAGATGACTAACAGAATGGTGGACTATAGTTCATGTGATTCTCCTTGCAGATCAAATGAACAACATGGCGTTGCGTACTCCCCCGACGTAGTAGGCATATTGAGAAGTTTGAAAGAAAATATCAAAAGTTATAAGGAAGATAATGACATGACCATTCAGTCACCGGAAAGACTTGCCCAAGCACAGGAAAAGAAAGCAGAATTTAATGTAGTCATCCTTCAGAGTATATTACATTTGTAGAGACAAGGACTGCTTAGGACTAGTCATGGACAAGAGGAAAGGAACAATGGGGCAATGGCAGTAGGTCTCAATTAGGATACAATTTTCATAAGAATTACATAGTCCAAGATGGTACGTTCTTGGATACACCTAACAGAAGGGGTAATGACCATGGGTTCTATTCTAGTTTTGGTTTAGAGAGGCATCATCATCATCACCACCAACATCCATATAGGAGGAGCGAGAAGTAGTACTTTCCATAGGAGTTCAAGAAATCAAAGTGTCCTACATTTTATGGGGAAATGAAGAAGTCATAAGATGATGAATCTTGGTTGCATGGGATGAATAAGTTTTTCAAACTGCATGATTATTTAGAAAATATGAAAGCCAGGATACCTACTTTCAGTCTTAAAGGGAAACCAAACATTGGTGGGAAGATGTGAAAGATACTATGATGAAAATACTTTCAGTCAGAGGCATTTGAGAAGACTCAACTGACTTGGAGTGAGTTTGAGAGAATTTTCATGAAGAAGTATGTATCTGAAAGATACTATGATGAAAATACAAAGGATTTACATGAGTTGAAGATGGGATCTATGATCGATGAGGATTATACTAGTAGATTATTGGAGTTGTTGAGATATGTGCCTTATCTTAAGGAGGAGAAAGAAAATATTCAAAGATTCATCAGTGGCTTACCGAAATTATTCAAAGACATAATTGAGTTTTATGACTCTAGATCGCTAGAGGAAGCCATCGGAAAATTGAAGCACTGTTATGGGAAATCAAAGTGCAAGACTGAGTCTAAGTAGGATTAGAAAGGTAATGAGAAGAATAAATAAAGTGGGCTAAGAAGAGAGGGAAACCTTAGGATACAGGTGACAAGGAGAATGTAATGCCACATAAGAAGTTCAATGTAGCTGATAGAGGACAAGAATTTCAATATAAGGAGAAGAACAAGGGTGATGACAGGAAGCCTTTATAGTGTTTGACTTGTGGCAAGGATCGTCAAAGGGGAGATTGTCCACAAAATTAGGGTGGCTAAACACATATCTAAATGCTCGGGAGGCATAGAAAATTGGGGATATTGGAAAGAGTATTCCTTGGATTTATGCATCATTGGATAATGGGAATGTTTATTGATTAGATGCTCAAAATTAGGCTCAAACTCAAAGTGGTAGAATCTTGATAAAATTAGCTTCATATCGAAGTTCTCGTCATCCTGATTCCAACAGTGCAAACGACACTCGAATTTGAGCTCATATGAAGAAGTTAGAGCAAGTCAAAGTTCATGTTTGACTTGGACAAATGGCAAGAGAAGATTACGTGGTAGGACTCTTTAGCGAATGGGGAAGCGCCAAGTGGCAGGCCACCATTGGCCCTGCATTTCACAAATATCATATCGGAGGCGGGTCGACGTTAAAGAATCAGCCCCGAAGCAAGCCTGGGTGCGATGCGATAATCACAATCACACATCGCAACCGGGAAGGCATTAGAGAGTCAGCCCTAGAGAAAGTCAAGGTTGTGATGTGATAATCGCAATAGCACATCATAGAAGGGAAGTACTAGAAATGAGCCCCAATAAGATCAGGTTGCAATTGTGATATCGCAATCGCATATCACATAATGCAAGCTCATTATATGTATTACCCTGGCTCCACTGATTGCAATATATTCCGGATGTGATACAAGTTATACTGTTATACTGCAGTTGATAGTCCGTCGGGTTTGTCGCTTATCGCAATCGCATATCGTCCACATCGCATTCACAAACCATAAGGCATACTGGCTCTTGCCGATTGTGATTTGCGATGGAGTTTTCAGTGTCGATAGCTTATGGCCACCGCACAGTGAAATTTTCACCCAGTTAGCATTTTTTGGAGCGAAATTTTAGGATCATGCCAGAAATGGTGCAATTTGTGGAGCGAATATTGGGAAAACTAGAAGAGGTCATAACTTCTTCAGTTTTTTACCAAATGGGATGCAAAAAGGGGCTAGATAGCCATTTTTTGGACATTTTGGACTCATTGGAGCAGGTTTCAAAAGTATTTGAGCATTGTAAACACATATTTTTGCACTTTTGAGAATAATAAAGAGGCCCAAGCCATTGGAAGTTGGACCAAGTAGACATAGCCCAGGAGGGGTGAACTCCTTTATCATGTTTCTGTTGTAATGTGATTTTAATGATGTTTTGTACATGTTTATGCTATTGTTCAGTCTCTTATTTATGTTAAATTGCTCATAAAATTAACATAAAAACTCATTTCACTTGCAAAAATTCATGAACCCTTAAGCACAATGAAAGCATTTTGTTTCTAATCTGAGGAGGATCTTAGCACAACAATCTAATATTTTAAATCATGTCATTTTGGTATCAAAGCCAGGTTTTCTTTGTGAAAGAAGGATTTAACTGTTTGCAATTTTATGTCATGCTTACAAGGTTAAAACTCAAAAGAGGAGAAGGGAAGTTGGTTGGAAGCCCTAAAGTTGGGTCAAGGGGAAGGAGAGAAAGGTTTCCACAATCTCCAACACTAGTTCAGCCTCGAGTTGTAGTTGAGACTCCAGGTATCATGTCTCATGAAGGAGAACTTACAAACATGACAGAATATGAGAACACCCTCATAAAGGCTTTCTTTGATACGACAAAAATGGAAAATGTCCTCTATGAAGAGAGGAATACCAGGTTGCAAGGTGAAAATTCCAAACCTCCCAAAGGAGAAGGCTCTTCAAAAGGAGGTAATGGAAATGGAGACAAACCTCCACACTCTCCAAAATCTCTTTCATCTTTTTCTTCACAAGCATCTTCACCCTCTTCCACTAACACAACCCTTACTCATACTCATCATCATACTTCAAAAGGAACTGATAAATCACCTTTTTTAGAACTTGGTGTTAAATTTGAGCTGCCCATGTATAATGGTGAAGTGAATGTAAAGAAGCTTGATAATTGGATTCATCAGTTGGAGGTCTATTCCAGGATTCAAAAACTTCAAGAGGATGACATAAAGATTCAATTAGCTTCCTTGAGAATGGAGGGTGCAACACTAGTATGGTGGGAATCAAAGACCCAAGAGGAGATTAAAAAACACAGTAAGATATCAATTTCTTAGAATGATTTCATTGTTGCAATCAAAAGACAATTCTACCCTCAAGATTATATGCAAAAAGCCAACATGAATTAGCAGAACTTTAGATAGATTAAAGGTCAAAATGTGCAAGATTACACCCAAAAATTCAGAAAAAGGTCTTTGATGTTAGGTGTAGATTTGCAATCACAAGACACATTGCTGAAGTACATATGGGGTTTACACAATTACGTTAAGCATACTATCTTAATGTTTAATCCCAATAATCTAGATGATGTGCATGTGCAAGCCACTCATCTTGAGGCAAGAGGGAAAAACACCCCAGAAGAAGTTAGTAAAAAACCATTTAAGAGTAAATGAAAGGAAAATGATTTCAAAGGGAAGGCAAAGAAAAATGCATCTATCAAAAAAGGAGGAGAGAAAGTTACATGCAAACATTATTCGAGAGAGGGTCATGATGAAGCTCATTGTTGGAAGCTTCATCCTGAAATGAGGCCAAAAAGAAACAACAACAAGGGAAAACAAAAGACAATTGCAACCACTCAATAGGATTTGGGATCCAATTCGGTCGATGAAACTCAAATCAAAACCATGGGGTTAAAAGGAAAAGAATCCATTGCCAACACTAGTTCTTCAAACTCACAAAATGAAACTCCAAATGAAAAGAGGAGAATATAACTTTTTCACATAAGGGTGATCTCAAAACACAACAAGATTGATACGTTTTTCGATAGTGGCTCTCAAGCCAATCTTATCTCTGAAAACATTGTCAAAATTTTAAACTTGGAAACCATTCCTCATCATAAATCATATCCACTTGGATGGGTGTGTGACAATGCACAATTCCAGGTTACTAGAAAGTGTAAACTGAAATTTGCCATTAATGCAAATTTCATAGATGAAGTGGAGCTTGATGTTGTGCCATTAGATATATGTGGCATAGTTTTGGGCAACCCGTACCTTTATGATAGAAAAGATATCTTCCATAGACATGAAAACAAATATCGTTTATTCAAACATGGAGTATAATATATTGTGAGAGTTCATAGCAAGAAAATAAATCTTTCACTTGTTAATGCAAGGCAAATAAAAAGACTAGTGAATTCAAGCAAGAAGTTTGTGCTTCTAATGATCAAACCCAAGAATGATGTTCATAATGAATCTTTTAAAGGTTGTGATTCAAATTTAAAATCTGAATTGGTTAACGTAGTTAACCAATATGATGAGATGTTTCAGGAACCAAAGGGATTACCTCCTAATAGAGGAATCCAACATGAGATACAGTTGCAGAAAGATTGTCCTCTTCCTAACATTGGCATGTACAGGATGTCAGTGATGGAAAGCACGGAAATTAAGAAGCAAATTAAAGAGTTGTTGAATAAAGGAATCATCAGGCCATCTTCCTTTGCCTTGTGGTTCACCTATTGTCTTAATGCCAAAGAAGGATGGAACATGGCACATGTGTGTGGACTTTCATACATTGAACAAAATTATGGTAAAGAATCGTTACCCACTGCCTAGAATATATTATTTACTTGATCAATTGAAATATGCAAAGTATTTCACTAAGCTAGAATCAA
>APFE030259026.1:0-10864 GCA_000404065.3 Pinus taeda
TCTCTCTAAATGGCTTTGTATGTGGCAATACTTCATGTACTACAATATCAATGAAATATTCAACCATTCTTATTATCTTGTTGAAGCACTTGTAGCCTTTACTCCTTATGGAGTATCTAAGAAATATACCCTCTTCAGCTCGATAATTGAATTGTCTTATATTTTTATCAGTCCTTTTGATATAACATTTTCTCCCAAATACTTTGAAATGTTTCAATGATGTTGGTCTCCCTTTCCATAACTCATAGGGAGTCATATCACTGTTAGTCCTAAGACATGTCTTGTTTTCTAAATAGACAGTTGCTTGCTTTTCTTCTCCCCAAAAGGTATGTGGAACCTTTACTTCATCCATCATTACTTTGGCCATCTCCTGAATTATTTGGTTCTTTGTCTCTACAACTCCATTTTGTTGTGGAGTTCTAGCCATTCAGTACTACATCCTTATGCCATGTTCTTCATAGAATTTTTGAAAATATCATGGGGTGTACTCTCCTCCTTTGTCTATATTAATAATTTAATCTTTAGCTCTTTCTCATTTTCAAACTGAGCTTTAAATATCTTGAAATTTTATAGAGCTTCTAAATTTTCTTTCAACAACATTATCCAAGTGGCTATGGTAAGGTCATCAGTAAAAAAATAAAATATATTTCTCCTCTTGGGAAATTTGTTCTTGTAGGACCACGAATATTAGTGTGAAACAACTCCAAAGATTTAGATGTCGAGAATCCATTTGTATTAAGTTGAGTCCTTGTTTTCTTTCTAAACTGACAGGACTTCTAGACTGAGCTATCAAGATTTGAAAATATTGGCAATCCTTTGGCTGCATCCACTTTGCTAATCTTTATTAGGATATCAAAGTTTATATGGTCAAGTCTTCTGTGCCACAACCAAGCTTGATTTTTCTTACTTGAGTAAAATCTCACCCTTGAATCATCAAACACATATATGTTATTGTGAGTCCTAATTTCCTCAAACTTCCCATTCTCTACTTAGGATCTCATAGCCTTTAGATCAAAAAATCACATTATAGCCATTATCACACATTTGACTTACACTGAGAAAATTGTGCTTGAGGCCTTCCACATACAACACATTTTGGGACTTGGTCTTCTCATCAAGGTTGACTATGTCATTTTCTTTAATTTTTGCTGGAGCATTATTTCCAAAGGTGACATTATTCCCTTTATCTTTCTCTTTCAAAAATAACAATTTTCTCTTGTCCCAAGTCATGTGTTTAGAATAGCCAGTATCCACATACCATCTATTTTCTTGATCATGTGTAGATAGATCAAGTCCACATTCCTCATTTTTCTATGTTTTTTGCTTCCAACTCCTCTTGTCCCTAGAGAGTGTTGGTTGCTAAGTGTACTGTGGCTTGGAGAGGTGCCTAAATATGCTTTTTCACTCACTTACCTTGTGACCAAAATTATTGCACTTGAAGCATTCAATTTCATCCATTAGGGGAGAGAAAGGATTCATATTCATGAGGAATGAATTCTATGCTCTATAATTTTGATAATTTCTATATCTGAGATTTTCATCTCTTTCAACTTTAAAAATTCTACAATTTGTGGCTTTATATCCAAAGATATGACCTTTATAACAATGACCATAAAATAATTTTGGATACCTGGTATTTGCGAATTGACGAGCTTGAGCTGGTTGCATGCACCTTTGTTGTCTTGTTGATTGATTTGCATCTTTGTGGTGATAATAGTTTGAGAAGTTCTTGCTCCAATGTTGAGTGCTCCTCTAACTTGGTTTTGGTTTATCTATATTGAATCGACCTTGTAAAACATTCGTAAAGCTTTAGGGGCCTTCAAATCGTGCTAACATGAAACTGATATTTCCTTTAGAGGAATTTTGTGATTTAGAGTACCCCAGACCCACTTTATTTGTTGGAGACCTTTGATTGTTTAAAATTTGATTTAGTTTGTTTTTTCCTTCAACATTTTTGTTGTCCAAATACTTCTAAGTTGTGGACTTATCAAGGTGTATTTTGAAAGATACTATTTCTATAACTAAATAGTGAAAATTCTCTTCCCATTCAAGGATCAAATCATTCAAAACCTCTTCCTTTATTTTTTTCTTCCTCCAACTTGAATTTAAGAGACAAAATTTCTCCTTTACATGTTTATGAAATCTTCTTATCTTGTTTCTTGATCAATTCTTGTTTCAAGAGTCTATTCTCATCCAATAGATTTTCACAGGTTTTTTGTTTCACTTCTAAATGATGTGCTAGCATGCCTTTGATTTTAAGGGATTCTTCAATTTTTTCTCTTTAATAAACAAACTCCTCATTATCAAAGTTATACAAACCTTCTTTAGCTCACAACAACTGTTCTTTTAGTTGCTTGTTCTTCTTTTTTTCCTTTTGTAATTCATCAAGAGCATTGATGAGATCCCTTTAAGATCCACTACTCCTCCTTATTCTTCCTCAGAGTCTGAATCATTCTTAGTTTTGGAGTTACCTTCAAGTTCCATAAGCACACATTCATTAGGCTCACTTTTTGAAGAATCCTCACTATTAGATTTTGATGTGGAGTTGTCTTGTTGAGAGTAAAGCCCCTTCTTCTTGAAGGATTTATTCTTCTGATATTTCTAAGCTTTATCTATGGGATTTTGAGCTTTATCATTCTTTAACTTTTCTTTATAAGGGAACTTAGAATAAAAATTCCCAACTCTTCCACAATCAAAGCCTTTGAAGGGTAGCTTGCCTTTATACTTAGCCGAACCATGTTTTAGTTTTATGGCAAAGTGAGCCAACTCTTGATCTGATTCATAGCTAGAACATTCTTGATGATCTTTGTGCCCCTTAGTATTCTTAGATGATTTGAGTGTTGCCTCCTTAGGTTCAATATTATCTTTACCTAATCTCATCTCATAAGCTGTGAGAGTACCAACTATATAGTACATTGCGAGAATTTCAAGTCTGTCATCTCCTAGATGGCTTATATTTTGGCATTGAATATCATAGGTAGAGACGTCAAAAACTTCTGAACAACTACTTTCTCTTTGATATCTTCACCAAGTCCTTTAATCACGTTCGTTACCTCATCAATTCTAAGGAAATATTCTAATATTATTTCTTCTTCATTCATCCTTAAGCTCTCAAATCTCATTTTGAAGGTTTGGAGCTTGTCTCTCTTGACTTTCTCATCTCCTTCATGACTTTATTAAGTTTGTGACACACTTCCTTAGCTAACTTGTAGTGCATAACCTTTACAAGTTCAGATTGACTAATATTATAGAGAATGGAATCCTTGGCCTTTATGTTATTCACATAAACCTTTTTACCATTTGCATATGTAGGAGGAGTTGTTGGGGCAACATAATCTATTAACACAAAGCTGAAAAAATGTGTCCCTAGGGACATGAGATAGGTCTCCATCCTAAGTTTCCAAAAAACGTAGTTTGTCCCATCAAACACTGCTATCTTACTTGAGTAAGCATCTTGATTCTCTTGTCTAGACATAATTCCTTATTGATCTACCTTCTAGCGGTTAAACTATTCTTGAAGGAACCTAGCTATGATACCAATTGTTGGAATACTAAATTACTTGGGGGAGGGGGGTGAATTAGTAATTAATATAATTTAAATTTTTAATCCTAATTCTTATTATCTCTTCTAACTTGGCATTCACCCATATGAGCATCCTCAACTAAATACATAAGTACTAGACTATATCATTCATGTGAACACACACCATTAACATGAGAAGCCTACACAAATGGACAAAGGTATTTAAAAATGGAAACCCAAAAGGGAAAAACCACCAATCTATTTTTTAATATGATGTAATCAAAGCACCTACTCAGTTACATCAATTTGTTTGTGAGCACCCACTTGTAGGAGGCCCCAACACCCTTCAAATAGGAAAGCCACAACTTTCCAAGAGGCACCACTGTCTTATGAATCTAGAGCACAAATTGCTTCAACCAACTGTCCAACTTTTCATACAATTTTCAAACTGAGAAGGATGACTTGCTTCTATTACATAAAACACAAATAATCTATTCTAATGTCTCCTACAACTCCTTCCTCTATTGTTTCATCCACACTTTTGGCTTCCATCTTCTCTGCAACTTTAATTTTGTTACTCTCTCTTATTTTATAGTTATGTTACACCCTCACACTTCACACACATCTCACCTATGCACACCACTACTCACACAACTCTAAATCGATTCACCTAGACTCAATGTTTCCCATAATTCTTGTTCAGCAACAACACACTAAATGATGCAATTTGTCAGCTCATTAATTAGCTCATTTATCATTCAATCCTCCATGCAGTATGACACAATAACATGATTATGGGTTCAATTTACTTAACCAACTAACACTAGTGTGGTCTCCACTCTAGTATTGTTAGGACACTATCAAAGATCTTTAATACTCAACATGGCTCTTCTTACTCATTAAATGAACTGATGCATTAATGATGTGATCAAGGATGGATTCCTTTGATATATACGTTGCATCAATAATTATTTGAGATTTCGTGGTCCTTGTTTTCTTGTAATTCAATTCTCCGCAATCACCATTTAATTCATGCACAAGATTTAATAGTGTTCCAAACTCTCGTGAAATTTTAGGTATTGAATAACTGCCAAATGTGGTTCATAGTTCCAAACTAGATTTTGACCAATTTATGACAAAGTCGATTCCCATGGTGCATAGTCCTTAGTGCTTAAACTCCTTTCATCGAGTAGCCCTAAGGCTCTTCGGTCACATGACAGACGAAGAAACACTAAAAAATCAACTCCTAGGTGCACCTAACAATGTTGGTTGGGAGGTCGGAGGATGATCAACTTGCTTTCTCTATGCTTGCACTTGCCCCAAACTGCATGGAGGCCCGAAGATCCAACTCCAAGTAATTTTCTGATAAAAGCCAAATGCACATTAAAACCTCACCAAACTAACTTCATGGCACTAACTTCGAATACTTTGGCACATCATTCGACATACATCGCATCTAATCATATTGAATTCATCCATGCTTATGTGGTGCCACATGTCACCCGGATTTGGCCCACTTGGCCACCTAAAAATGTTGAAAACACATGCCATGTGTCATCTTCCCATGTTTCCACATCATTATGTGCTGATGTCATATACCACCTTGGTTGCCACTTGTAGTAGATCCCTCATAGGTCAAGGGTCAAGGGTCGATCCTTTGAACTCCTCCCGTAACCTCTTGACTGGGGCAACCTCCGATTAGTCCAAGGGCCTAACTAGGTAGTTGATCCCACACAGGTTGGTGGTTGGGGGATATTTCCACTCTGAAATTCTGTTGCACAACCTGATTTCTAACTAGGCCTAAATCGCCAGTCCCAAACTTACTTCAAAATCCGCCAAAGTTTGGAATTAAAGATATTTCACACAAAATAGAAAGGAAAGGTGGAACTTTGAGCGTTGGAACATTTCTTGTTGACTTCTCTGATTTGCACACTTTGACTGCCCATAGTGTTTGATCTCGAAGACCTTTTTCATATTTCAACATACTGATGGAAATCTCTTTCCGAGCATTATCCAACTATGCCACTTGGAAAAGCATCTCAACTAAGCTCATGAGGTAGAAATTCATTTAAAGCTTGGGCTATCCAACCATCATAACTATAAGGTTTTATAGTTTTCTTACATATCTTGTTATTATGATCATTCTCTACCAAATATTGCAGCAAGCATAAGACCCCCACTGAGAGGAACACACCATGCATCTACTATGCTTTCCCATTTGTCATCAATGTTCACTTGGTTGACATCAATGCCAACACACATGATGTCACCTTCCATCCTAACAAGGCCAATTGCCCAACATGTTATCACTATATGTTAAGAAATCTAAATCCTTTAAGAAGAGATTCATTTTACTTCTATCAAAATGAATGTGTGTTTGACCGTCACAATTATTTTTCATGTGGTTGGTGTGCATGTCAAGGTTTAGAGTTAAGGTTAAAGATTTGTGGTTAGAATCAGACTCGTGGTCATTTAGGGGTTCAAAATTTACAATATGGTTGGGAACATGGGTATCATATATCGCATAATCCACAACACTACTATCGAGCCCACATATACAAGTCATCGGGCCAGAAGTTGGTTACTTATTAATTCCATTACAAATTATTAGGTCCTCGGAACTACAAAGTTTGATTAAATGACAACAAAGTTTATATATATATATATATATATATATTATATTTCATATGTATTAACTTTTATGTTTTATTGAAATATTATACTTCTAATATAATATAATTTATAAAATTTAAATATGTATAGTATAAATGAAAACTAAACATATCAAATTTTGATGATAAACAAATAGAAATGAAAAATAATATCAAAAAAGAGATGTTCTATGTAAATTAACAATAGGATTCCCAACATCCTCCCAAAGCTAATTTAACGCCTATTGGTCTCCCCCTCGTCAAGTTTGACATTCAAAAACAACATTCTTTTAGTGTAGACAATAAAGCAAGTAGGTTTTAGCCTGAGGGTTTTATTGTTTTTTTTATTTTTTTTATTATGAACCTGTTTGAATTTCATGTGATTCATAATGAACTTGAAATGAATTTCAATGAATGTTTAGATGAATTTCAAGAAATTATTAGTGTTTATGTTTGACTTGTTAATGTTAGGCCTGAGATTTGTGAACCTCATCAAATAATTTCACCCAAGAATGAAATTCAATGAACTTTGAACTTAATACATTTTGTTAGTGGAACCCAGTGATGTAGAGTATACATTGGTAATGAATAATTATACATATAAAATTATTGTACACATATATTTATGGTTATGATATATGAATATATTGAGTTATTTTAAATCTTGTCTCCTAATATATAAGGAATTAGATTTGTTTTCATATGTACATTGTGTATATTAAATTTATAATATGATTTTAAATCCCATAATAAATACCATAAATTTGTGGTCCACGGGGCGTATAATAGATGGTGGCATGGTGTATTGTTAAGGAACTCTAGCATGAGGTCACTGGTTCAAAAATCTATGGGAAAAAATCTAGTCATGTTAAGAGTTGGTTTGGCCCAGACCGATCAGTGCGATCCTCGGGTGATTTTGACAGCTTAGATGCCCCTGGGTCGTGGTTTCTCAAAAGAAAAGTTAAGCATGAAATCATCTCATGAATCACACAACTTAGCAAACAAACAAACAAATACTACCATAAATTTGTGGATAATTTGTATATCTCTAATTTGTGTGTGTGTGTGTGTCTATTTACCATTGAAAGTTTTCATATCTACTTAATTTTTGCTAATGTTCGGAATTAGATAACTGTTATAGCTCCAAATCTCACTCTTGAGGTTTGTGAAGCTGCAGTCATGGCCTAGGGCAACCCCTCCTGCCAGACCTGGTCCCAAATCTAAAAAAGCAGTGTTTTTTCCCTATACGCGACATTGCCTTGAGCTAAATGCATATAGGAAAAAATACTTCGGAATACTTTGGAATGAAATAACCGTGGAGTATGGCCTGTTCCCTTGTTGGCCGAGAAACGAATTCCCAGTTCCCATACTACTAACCGCAGGGTTAGTCCAACCTTGAAAAGGATTGCTACCTTGTCCTAAAGAAGAGAAAGGCATAGATCCAATTATTGGGTTGGAATGTGGTATATGACCACTTCCAAAAGGAAAACCCTGGAATGAAGCCGATCCACCCATCATGGATGTGGCGGCACTAAATGGAACTGACAGAATATCCTGTGAATGGGTGCCAAATGGGAAAAATCCAGAACTAAAATCATTGGTTTGGGAGTTTCCACTCGTAGAAGGAATGGAGGTAGTCCCAACTAAAGACGTTCTAGCAAAAGACCCGAACAAAGAAGCGGAGGGGATGGAAATAGTTCCTCCCCCTTGTACAGATATTGGAGTCTGCACAGTCGTAGCACTTGTAATAGAAGCCATGCTTCCAGTAGTGGTCATCGATGGTAAGTGCGTTATGTGACCTGGACTTGACGGTCGATGCGTTGGAGACCTAACGTATTGTAACACTTCCAGATGAGTAGGAGGTAGGGGAGAATTCAGAGCCGCTAACGACTCTGAGAGTTCTTCTACCTCTACGTTATCTTGCGTCCGAAAGAGAACTCGAGAAAGTACATGAGTACTTCTCTCTTGTCCTGTGGAAGTACCAGGTCTATCTTGAGCACTGATGCCCCCGAGGGGAGGATCAATACCTGATGCGTCAGCTGCCGCGGGACGAAACCCACCAGCAGTATTACCTCTGCGCCTTCTAGGTGAAGGCTCTGAACTTGGTGGTGAAAGACCACGAAGTGTTCGAGACCGTCTAGGCGATCGGTTAGCCACTTTGAATTTTTTGTTAAGATCTAACTAAAGATTCAAAAAATTGAAAGCTAGGCCAACTAGGAGCACAGAGCACACACTATAAAGTCCCTAAAGATATCAGCCAGTCAAAAAAATTCCAAGTATTTCCGCTCCGGGTGATTAGGACTGGACACCGAAATACGAGAAAGTGAAGTAAGGGGCCTTCCGAAGATAGTCTGGGATAATGACGGCCCAGTCCTATCAGCAAAGGTAACAGAGGAAGTTACGCTGACCTCCTAACAACAACTTGCGTCGGTGCAAGCCCCCAATCTTCGCAAGGGTGCCCTCCAGTAGTACCGTTGAGAGTGATAGAACATCGACCTCAGGTGCCACGAGATTCCCCTCCGCAGCCACCTGTGTAGATACCTAGGAGTAGCAACTAAGGTTACCAACTCATATCAGAAGCCAGGCGGAACAGTCGTGAGGTAAGTACAGACAAGTAGGAGAGGGGGTATCTCTCTTCCTTGTCTTACAGACCCTCGTGCTTAACTCCCAGATCCGGAGCTTTCCTGGTCTTCCTAACGCTATTGGATTTTCACTCACTATTCAGACTCCTATGCTTGAAAATTTAAAATGGCCTTGGAGAGTTAACTCTCCACACACCTAATCCAAGGCCCTAAAATATCCTAAAACTTGTTGATGTATCTAACTGACAAATATAAAGTTCTAGTATATTTTAAATTAGCGCTTGATTTTAATGGGCTGTTATTTAAGTCAAGGGATAACGGAAGTGAAACTGGTGGTGTTATGGCGCAAAAGAAATTAATAAAACCAAACTACATGCACATGCACTTGTTTTTCGTTTTTCGATGAAAAGAAATTTCTATAGGGTTCAGAGGAACTTCAAATAAAAGTACGATTTTTCTCTTTTCTTTTCAAACTTCACACTCACAAAAGCTAACAAAACTATAAATGCCTAGAAAGATGCACAAACTAATCCTAATGCAATAAATACATGCCGATGCAATATTCAAAACTACTCTTAAATCAAAAGATGAAAGTTGCTTATTTATCGATTTTAGATTTGCCACTTAAATGTTTAGATGGAATATAAGTTTTTGTTGCTTATCTCGTCTAAGCACTAAAAGCAAGATGAAGACAAACAAATAGGCACTTTCACTTAACAAAAAGGAAAACTCAATCAAAACAAAGTTCAAGAAAGCAAAACAAAGTTTCAAGAAATTTCCTTCAAAAGCAACTCAAAAAACGACTTTTCAAACATGCTCTAACAAGACTGAAACTTGATGACCGAAAAATAGGCAATGAAGTACTTTGCGAGCTTACGACACAAAACAAGTGGGAACTCAACAAAAAAGGGTGCTTTGAAATGCTTTTAACAATCAACAAGCAGTGAGATGAGCTTGGCAAAAGAAACCAAAAAATTGAAAAGACAACTTTCAAGAAAGCGTGAACAAACAACTTTCAGAAAGCAAGAAAAGTAGATGGTCATAAAACTAGTTCAAACATGCAAACCAAAAAGTCATTAAAACAAAACTCAACACAAAGATTGAAATCAATCTTTCTGCCCTGAATACATAGAGCAGCCAAGATTCCTTGCAAGAAACCTTGTGTGCTTAAGCAAAATAAATGACGGTTGCAAGAAAACGAACAAGACCAACCTTTTCACAATCAGAGAGAAATCGAAACAAGACACTTGCTGTAAAACTAAAGACTGTGACAGAACAGTGATTGTTCCAAACTGAATCAGACCAGCCTACAATCTTCCAGAAACAAAAAGATTTCAAAAATCTTGAAAATTAAAGATATACGCAACTGTGTTTGCACACAGATGCGTGTATACGCGACAAGGCTTAAGGAAACTCGCGTATACGCAGGTTCACTTAAGGAAAGTTGCATATATACGCTTATGTAAACAGAGAAACTAGCGTATAAAAAAGCTTCCAAGAAAAACAAAAAGAAGTCTGGAAAAAACTGATCAAAGCTCACAATTCAGGCACTGACTACACAGTAACAGAAGATAAACAGACAACTGAGCCCTGATTGGCTTGAATACACCCAAACTAGGAACAACAATAGTGTTGTCCCCAGTGGAGTCGCCAATTCTGTTGTGGGGTAAACCCCCCTAGGGTCTTGGGTGAATGCCCTAGCAGGCTGAAGATTATCTATGCAAAGAAACACACATTCCATGCAATCATAATGCTACTATAAGAAAACTCTATGATAGGGGGGCGTACCTAAGGTCCTACATTTGAGAAGAGCCTCCCAGGGTCCAAACCCTTCTTGGAGTTCCTTTGCTCCTTTGACCTGCAAAACAAACAATTCAAGAAAGTGTAGCAGTATATGGACTAAACGTCATAAAGAAACCATCTTCATATTATAAGGAAAGGTAGTTATTTATGCAATTAAACAACCGATCACATATGAATCATAACATGAATATCAAAAAATGAAGAAGATTTATATCAGGAACAAAGACACGTGTTTCTTTTATTATAGACAAAGAAAGTACAGAAAAGGAACAATTTCACCTGAGTCGTCCTTTCGCAGGCTCCAA
>APFE030259029.1:5549-16768 GCA_000404065.3 Pinus taeda
CCTTTATTATATATCCAAATCTCAAAATCAGCCTTTATTTATATTAATATATGAGGCTGCAAGTACAATAAAGACTATAACGCTGCAAGAGAGAAATCCAAATCAGGATTTTCTGCATCTACATCCCATTCTTTAGAAGGACCATTGTTATATTGGGAGTCTCTTCCTACATAGTCGAACGACATTAGTGCTCTTGATTAAATACACGTTTCATACCCTAGTACCCTACATGATCTTGATTGTTGGGAATTTCCCCTACATAGAAGGCTTGGTTCTCTTGATTAAATACAAGTTCCATACCCTAGTACATGAAAAAATCCAATGGAAACATTGCAATCCCTCCAATCCTGAAATCCTGAAAAACAAATAAGTCTGCTGGATTTTGAGTGAGATCTAAATTCTACTTTCTCCATATGAAATCAATGAATGCGAAACCACTAAACATCCTAAGTCCTTTCATGGTGGATGTTAAAATTAAGTAAAAGGATGAATTAAAAATAAGGAGAATATCACTTTTACTTTAAGAATTTAACATTACCATGAACTGCATATCCCCCAAACTTCCTGATGAACTGCATATCAATACTAGGGCAAAAATTCACTTTTATAACTTTAGACACGCATCTAGAAGCAACAAGAAGTCACTAACATACCCTAAAAGTAAATTAAAAAACAAATTAAAAAATAAATAAAAAATAAAAAATAAAAAACACGAGTTAATGAGGAAACGTGGGTTGTACGGCCGTGAAACTCGTTTCCAGCCTTTCTGGCCACGTTTCCGTTTCGGGAAACGTGGCAGTACGGTCGGAAACGCGTTTCACGGCTGTACCAAATGCGTTTTCGTGTTTTGTACCCGTTTCCGTACGGAAACGGACCTTTATACCACGTTTCTTGCAACATAGGTTCGAGGTACAGTTCAGTTTGGAATTCATTACAGTGCCGAAGCAACTCCTCTATTGGTTGGTTTCACTAATTCCGATTGGGCTGGTGACCCTGATGATCGGATGTCTACTGCTGGTAATGTGTTCACTCTTGGTTCAAGACCTATTACATGGGCTTGCAAGAAACAAGGTGCCATTTCTCTTTCTTCAGCAGAAGCAGAGTATCGTGGTGCCGTAGAAGCTAGTAAGGAAGCCTTGTGGCTTCGTCAGATCCTATCAGAGTTTGGCTTTCAGTAACAGCATCCGACTACACTTTGGTGTGATAATCAAAGTGCCATTCAACTATGCAAAGATCCAATCCAACATCAGCGTAGCAAACACATTGAACTGCACATGCACTTCATCGGAAAGCTCAATCATGACCATGTTCTTGAAGTGCAATAATGTTCAACAGATGATCAAGTTGCAGAAATCTTTACAAAGGCTCTCACAGAGGCGAAGTTTACTAAACTTCGATTTATGGTTGGAGTTCAAAAAGTTGTCACTAAGGGGGGATAGGCTCTAATGCCTCCTTCCTTCTCCTATTGTGTCATATTTGTAATCCTTCAATCCTATCCCAAGTTTTTATGAAGGGGGGATGTTAGGATATTCCAACACATAGGAAATAGTTAAGTATAACTTGGTCTAATGTAGAGTTAGGTAAAGTGTGTTTCTTTACTATGTACTTTTGTAACTTACAATACGACTGTCACGATATGTAGTGATCCGACAGTTCATTCTCTCCTCGTTATTACCGACACTTGATCCGTGGCTTAACACCCGATTGGTCCATGATCTCTATTTAAAGAGCATGAAGGGTCATTTGTAGGTTAACTGTTCATGAGAGAAGCTTATGTAAAATTTCATTCTTTTATTAATAAATTCCCTGAAGCGGCCGCGTTGGCTCAGGCCGTGGATTGTTTCCATCTTTGAGGGTTTTAACCATGTCAAAAATACTGGTGTATTGATCTGTGATCTGTTTGTGAGTGGTGTCCTTTGGTGTTCTGTCTGAGAAACTTACCCTGTAAATTCCTACAAGAAATACTAAGGAAGGAGCCTTAAGATTTCCTACAATGGAAGTTGCATTGTCCTTTAATAGAGGATAAGCAATATAATTTTAGGGCTTAAGGCTTTTATAACTAACAATATCCTTATCCCATTAGGATTCCTCGTTTTGGCCCATTCTATTTAGTATTATGCGAACAATTTATTTTCTGAGATTGATCAATTCACAGATATAATGTTTTAATGGATACATCAATATCATATTTTATATCTTTTTCTCCTCAAACTCAGTGTATATTCTTTTATTTTCTGGGATTAATAAATTCACTGACATAATATAATGTGATTCCATCATCAATTGAGTTTATCCCAGATGGTTAGGAGGAACGATTATTATCCTCTGCACTTAGGTTCAAGTCCACAAGTAACATGATAAGTTCACATCGAATATATTGTAGTAATGGCTTCGAGCCTAGTTGTTGAGCAGCATTGAGCCCTGAAAAATGTTACACTTGCCTACAGGCTGCAGGGTGGAATGCTTTGTTACAATGAAAAAAATAATGCAATTCCATGACCCAACAACACATCAATTTTTATATCTTTTTCTCATCAAACTCGGTGTATATTCCTTTATTTCTGAGATAAATAAATTCAGTAATATAATATAATGCAATCCTTTTGTCCAAAATTGGCATCATATTTTATATCTTTCTCTGGTCAAACTCGGTGTATAGTCCTCCAGCGAATCCAACAGGCTTTGAGGAGGCTACACATCTCAAATCGCACATAATGAACATATTTGGTTCACACCAGGGGAGATTTCTCTAACGTTTGGATGCCTCTTCACTCAGCTTCTAATCTATTTTTGCCACTCCTAATTTATCGTGCATTGTAAAATTCTCTTCCCTTGAACAAGAATTTACCTCGTTATAAATTGCTTCATTATTTTCCTTGTGTGAAACAGTAACTAATTTTGATTCCTTAAAATAAAACGAAATAGTTCTCTTGTAGATTAATAAATTCAACAAGGTTTTCCCTTCTAGATTTGATATTCATGGCATTCATAGGAAATTATAATTAGATTTTATTATATATAGATAAATTTTTAATTCCAAAAGGAGGAAAAATCCACAAGCTTGTTTAGTCCACAGCCCAATTCCAATTCAATCTATGCATCAGACTCTTGGAATAAAGTATGTACCTTTGGAATAGAGAAATGAATGTCAAGTTTCCGCCTTCGTAGTGGCTTGTTTTGAAGGGCCCGCATTGCATTCCGAGCAGCACGGATATCATAGTAAGATATCATTACAAACCCACGATGCTTGCATGCAGTATAGAGCGTCCTGATGTCACCATAATGCTACCCAGACATAAGAACGATATAATCAGTACCTGATAAAACTTACCAGTGAATTTCCTGAATACATAAAAACAACTATGTGAAAACTTAAAAGAGTTCATTGAATGGAACATGAATCATGAATATGTGTGAACAGTCTAACAACAAAAACACACGACATGTCAGGAATGAAAGTCAAAAAAAAATGAAATGGACCAAAAATGGTCAGGAGTTTTTCACTTTTGAATAATAAAGAGACTACAATCCCCAGGATCATATAAAATTCTAGCATAAATTTTTGCCAAGGCTTTCAGGCAAAATTGTTGTATCCAAGTTAACAAGTAGAGAAACAATGGCCAGTATAAAGCCCCAAATTCAACATGAAAGGCTGGATATTGAAAATGAAAGGCAATGCACCGATATCAAATTTAAATTAATAATCACCTCAAAATAAGTACGGAGCTCTGAATCCTCCACGTTACTGTTAATATTCCGCACAAATAGTGTTCTAGAGGGATGTTCACCATAAGGATGTTCCCCCACAATTGTCGCAGGCACATTTGAAACACCAGAGTGACCAGCACCACCACCAGTAATATAATCTGATATTGCATTGTTATTTTTTACATTCAAATTTTCTAGAGAATCTGAATCTAGTTCCAATCCACCTCCACTGCTAAACAGATCATATTCTTCTGATTCTTCCATCTGGACGAACAGACCACTCTTGTCAAAATCATCCACTATGCCTGCCAAAAGTTCTTCTTCATCATCAGGAAGGCAATATCCTATAGCTTGTGACTCCATCCCTTGAAGGGATTCAAAAGAATCTTCTCCTTGATCTGCTTTCTTGGAATGACAAGATGCAGATTCCATTAATTTTCCACTGCATCCCTTATCTGATAAATTCACTGTAGGCAAAGCATGCAAGTAATTAAAACACAGTGCCACTCCCATTATTTATATTCAAGTAACATGTATTAAATCTGGATTTAAAGCCACAAATTATTTCATACATTGCCCATGAAAGAGAACAGGCAGCGAACTTGAAAATAAACTCGTATCACTTGATAAATGAAAGCCATCCAATTTGGCTCCAATATCAGTTCCCTCTTTCTTTGCCGGAGGAATCTGCATGTTGGGGCTCCACATTGGTGGGCCTGCATTCAATTATACAGTGATTAAAGCTCTGTCATCTTGTGAATATCACAAGTGATTAATAGTGAATAATATCAAAAACATGCTACCCTGAAAATGCTTTGACTGATCCACTGACTGGCTTATTGCATAGTCTCAAATCGAATACCTGCAACGATAGTGGAAATATATTTTCAACTCTACCACAAACGATAAAATCTCAAACACAACATCCCAAACATACAGTATTAGGAACCTATCATGATAAATGGGAGATATATCTTCAACTAACTCTACCACAACTGATAAATCTCAAACCTAATGTCACAAACACGCAGCATTAGGAACATATTATGACAAAAATACTAAACATAAATGCATCTTAAAATTTAAACCAATAAAACAAAATAAACCGCAGTTTTACAAGAAAGATGTCCCAAACCCTAGAAAGCACCAATCATACAGACTGTAAAAGTCACACAGCTCTACCTAAGGAGTACCGATTGATTACTCTATTATTAGAATGAAATGGCAAACTTATGGCATTGCAACCTTGGAACAAGATCCTTGATCCAACAAGCGAGCAAAGGATCCCTTTGGAACAAGTTGCCATCGGCCTCAAATGGACACTGAAGTTAAAATATATGTGAACTTTTCCAAGATGGGAAGCAGTCATACAGAACTGAGCTCCTCATATAACACGGGATAGTAAACTGACCCCAATCTATAGCAAGCAGACTATGAGGGAAGCCACCCAATATCAGTAGCAACCATAGTCAGACATAAAAAGGGCAGTTTGGAAAATTCATGAGAAGCCATTTCTCTGTTCCTGCAGGAGTTCTGTTGTCTATCATTTACTCTGGCAACTTTACATATTTTTAGACCAGAAATTGTGCCTATTCTTATTCTATTTCAATTCATCCCACATTTGATAGGACTCAAAATGAATCAAACCAGGGGAGTTAGCTTAATTTTGTTTGTCACCAATGTTGTTGGGCATTTAGCTAGTTGAAATTCCATGCCACCAGATACCTGGTTTGAATCCCCCTGGATGAAGCACACTAGTATATGTTGATGGGTATACTAGTGATACAACAAATATGGATAAGCATCCCTTGTGTTTCCCCATGAGGTTTTTCTTGAAAACAGGACTCAGGAGGTTATCAGTCATCCGGATTCCGAAGGTCAAGTGCACACTTCCTTCTATTATTAACCACAGTTTCTTAAATAGGAGGAAGCCAAAGCATGTAATAATAGTATACTTAGTCACACTTTTCAAAGCATGGTATAATGGTCCACACAACTACACCCTCAAATTTGCATAAAACTATGTTTAACAATGAATAGCTAAATACTTCAAGGCTCTAGCAGTTATAAATTTCATACCTCTGGAAACAAACTATTAAGGAAAAAAGCCAACTTTAAAACAAGGTTATAGTATATACATATTGGTTCTTGAAAACCCTTTCCTCAAGGTCACTAGGTAGAACAAAGCTTGACTAAAATACTTGAATGACCAACATGAGTTTTAAATATACATTGTGTACGTAAGAATTGTTTTTACTTTTACCTACAGAGAAAATGTATAACTAAAAAAATTCCTTTCAAAGCAAAAGATCATAGTTTCTATGACTGGATAAATATCAAATCAATGAGGCCACAGAAACACAGACTTGCAATGGCTGAAAGTATAAAATGTCAAAAGTATAGGGCACTAATGAATAGGGAAAACTTTAAATAGGGCGTACCTTTGAATAGGGAAACGTTTCGGAGTTTCCGAAACAGGTATGTTTAGAAACGTCACCTCCCAAAAATGGAAACGTCAGTCAAAACGTCAGCCGAAACGTCATATATATATATATATATATATATATATATATATTTAAGTGAATAACACATTATCTTGCAAGAAAAAAAGGATCAAGACCCATAGATGACAATTTAAAAGGAAAAACAAGTCTATATTAACTCTAATAGATGCTTACATGATGGTCGAGTTTCGGCCAAGTTTCGGAGTTTTGGGTACATGTACGACCCAAAAGGTTGGGTTCTTTGAAGTTTCGTACAACATAGGGTTCAACAATAGCACAAATAGGCATAAAAGAGGAAGGAAAAGGTTTGCTTGAAAGGTATGATCAGCAAAATACCCAAAAGGTTGGGTTCTTTGAAGTTTCGTACAACATAGGGTTCAACAATAGCACAAATAGGCATAAAAGAGGAAGGAAAAGGTTTGCTTGAAAGGTATGATCAGCAAAATGAGAATCAAACCTTCAAATGACCCTAAGTTGGAGCCTAAATACAAAATTAGGGTTTTTCAAATCCTAGAATTACCGAGGGTTCATTACATCATCTCTATATAAGCACTTTCAACCACGCAAATTTCTAGATTTTGATATTTTGAGGCTCAACAATGTGGAACGACTTCAAATCAGCTCGATGTCCAAGCCCTAGCTAAATTCGTCCTGAAATACTAACCCTAGAGGCTTGCCTTGAACTACAAAAATTTTAGGAGAGAGAAAAAAAGATAAAATTTTATGATTTTTGATCACCAAAATGGTGGCAAGTGCATTCTATCTACTTGGATGATGGAGTCTTAGGGATTTTGACCATGGAAATATCAAACCCTAGAAGGGAGTGTTACCCACCACCAATGGTTGACCCCACAGGAGAAATTTTTTCTCCTAGATTTGTCTTCAGCTAGCATCCAGCAGCCCCTGGCAACTACCCATGTAGTCGATATATTGTGCAAGTTGATCTTCACTCCCTGAGTCAGTCATATGTCCCTTCGCCCATCTGTCGAGAGCACTATGTTTGAAGGTGGTCCATCCAATCTCAAACGTATGACTTTCATTGTGCAATTGGGTGCTTATGCTTGTTTTTCCTTGGGCAAACTTGGGTATGGAATATTGGGTGACTTTGAAAGAGGAAGGTTTTTGACTATAGTCTTGTTCCCTCACCTTAAATTGGGGGTTAATCCTCAACCCTAGTCTTGTGGGATCTCCCCTATTGGCTTATAGCTTCAGAATGGGCACTACTTGGGAAACCCTGATTTTTGTAACGTAGTCTCGTTTTCCCGTTTCATATTTTTCACTCTATTCTACATGCCCTATCTCATCATCTTCCCTCTATGGGTCCACATGACCACTAGGTCCACATGACTCCATAGCCCAAGGATTAGGCATTGGTCCAAGAAGAATCAATGATCAACCTTCCCTTTCCTATATTTTCTTCTCCTTAGATTTTTGGCCCCTCTTCTTTCGACGGCTAGTTAGGGCATCCTGTGAATTGCATTAGAGGAAGAATTTTGGAAATCCGCTTGGACATGACTCTTCCTTAGTGTTTTCTCTAGAGGATATCAAAATTTGGTTGAGTTCCCACGGTGGATTCTTCATAAATCTTGTTGCCCTAGGTGTGCCCTAGAAGGGTAACCTAGCAAGAATCTATTGGGTTGGTGGCTTTCTTGAGGGTCATATGAACTTAGTATTCAATGGAATAAACCATAAGAGACCCTTTCTTCTGTTTTGCCTTGACCTAGTGAATACTTGGGAGCAGTGTAACAGGACTCGGTGACTCTGGCGATTAATCGCGAGTTTAAGTCTGATCGGCGGCTAAACGGGCCGACTGGAAACTCCGCGTGTAGACTCGCGTTGACCGAGTTTGACTCGTGGTCAACGCGAGTTGGACTCGCGATTCGGGCGATTAAAACGATTCAGCGAGTTTTTGCCGAGTCCCGCCAATTTTTTTTTCGGGTTTCGTCTCGGATTATGGCAGGAAGCAGATTCGGGTTTTCGGTTAGCCTTTATAACTAGCGCGCGATCTGGAGCTACTGCACAGTGCATATTTCGGTTAGTCTTTGCATCCGGGCGGCGGGTATCGATCTGGTGGTTAGTCTCTGCTTCCGGGCTGGCTGTTAGTCTTTGCATCCAGCAAAGAATCGATCAGGAGTGCGGGTCACCTTCAGCGTTGAGGACCGAGTCACCGACGAGCCGCATGCGTGCTGCTGCATCCTTCGCGATTGACCTGAGTTTAATTTTCTGTGAGTTTGATACTGATCGTTTTTAGTTTTTACTTCACTCTTTAAATCTTCCACCGTATTACCAAACCCGATTGAATATATTGAATCCCGTGCATTGTATCTGTGATTCTGTGATCATGCGATTTTTCCGAATTTATGCGCTGTATAACATTAAAAACTACACAAAAGTTTCATGTGGTCAATTTGCATGGAATATTAAAGAAAATATATTAAAATTTTGCAACACTATACTAACATTAACGTCTATTAGGTAAATATAACGCTCAACCACCCGCGCTATGGTGGTGTTATTTGCGACGGCTATGCCGTAATTCTGCTCTTCTGCTGGCTTCGGCCAAAAAAAATTCTGCTCATCTGCTGGCTTCGGCCAAAAAAAATTATGCTCATCTGCTGGCTTCAGCCATATGTAAATATCTGCGGGCTTCGGCCATATGTTGATTTTCCCTCTGAAAAAAAAAAAAAAAAAAATATAACGCTCGCTATTAAAAAACGAAGTGACATACAGATTGACTATTACTAACCATATTTATTAAAATCATAAAGTGAATCTGAATCTGAATGTTGAAAGATGTATTTTTATATATATAAATGTATAAACTTACGTTGTTTTTTTAATATATACCTTCGAGTAACTTTTTTTATTTTTCTCATCTTTATGCTACGGAGAACAAATTTACGAAATGGGCAAGAAACTTAAAATGGATAATTAAAGATAAATACATATAAATATTTTTTAAACAAATATGTATAAATAATCTTGTTTAGTGTTCCTTTGATGTTGGCATGATTCTTATTTAGAATAGACATATATTAAATTTTCATCTTTTAAATCTTATTTTCAATTAACTTTTAATCTAATATTTTTATTAGATGTTTATTTTATACAACAAATATTAATTAATATTAAGTTATTTTCTTTTACATGACAATGTATTATAATTTAGTTAGGGCTCGATTCTTGATAAGCGCCTTTAGTTTTTTTTCTCGGTGTGGGATTCTTTCCAACTTTTGTGGGGCGTTGTTCGAATTAAAGAAATCGTTCCACGGTCAAATGAAAAGGTCAATTGTCGATTCGCTGCCCTGTACCTGTTGGCACCAATTATGTTCCTCATCCAAACAACAATGATTCTACTCCAAAAAAGTATATTTAACACTTTATTCAGTAACAGCGTGTCATTATTAATATTCCCTACAGTGAGATCGATGCTTTCCAATTCTCTTTATACTGTCCAGAATTCTTTAAATTTCTTTTTATCCTTAACTATATGAATATCTTATTTGCCATCAAAAATTGGTAATATGTCATCCTGAGCTTCCAAAAGTGCAGGAAGACATCACAAGCTTGGCTTGTTCTTCTGTCTGATGTTGGCTTATGTTGGCTTATCAGACCTCCCAGAATCACAACTTTGAACTATGATATAAATTAAATTAGAGGCAGAGTCCAGACAACAAAGTCAACTGATATAAATTATAATAGAGGCAGACAGCAAAGTCCTGTTTTAGTTTCAAAATTTCACTGTAACAATAAGAGTACGAGAGAGTTCATTGAGTTCTTCATTTAATTTTTTAAATTTCTAGCATATTTTAAATTTTATTATTTTTGGATCATTTTTAAATTTGATTTTTTGTTGTCTTTCACTGTTCACAAGAGCCACAAAATTACAAATTAAATAGAAGTCAGACTCCAAGTCCAAATCTTAACAGAAGCCACAAATTAAACACAAGTACAAAGCAACGACAATGCCGAGGGAGAGGGACTTTGATTGGGCTTATTGTGACAAGATTCCCGGAGACCCCAGGCTCCTTTGTAAATTTTGCAAAGCGAAATGTAGTGGAGGCATTTATAGATTCAAGTTCCACCTTGCAAAAATAACTGGCCATGATATAGGTCTTTGTACCAAAGTTGACGACAATGTCAAATACCAAGCAGCCTTGGCCCTTGATATGTTAGAGCAGCATAATGCCAAGAAAGCAAGGCAAAACGCTGAAATAGGAACTGTTGGAGTTGATACTTTTTCTACCACTAGCCCCATGTCACCTCAATCTGTTGAATCCTCAATGTCGTTCCCAAGTTTTCCACACATGCCTCCAAGGCCAACTCAAACTCAAAGCCATGCGAGTCCCTCAACTCCTTCCTTCAACACTGGAGGTGGAAACATAAACACCTTTTTTGCTCCCCGCACAACACCTGGTTCCCAACCTACCTTGGATGGCACTGGTTGGAAAAAAAATATCTATACTCAGGCAAGGAAGGCCAATGCTAACTTTTGGTTCTATTCTGACATACCTTTCCACTGTGCCAGAAGTCCTTATTGGCAAGCTATGGTTGATGCAATTGCTGTTGTAGGTCCAGGGTTCAAAGCCCCTACATCAGAGACCCTTAGGACAGATATGTTGTTAGAGAGGGTTGAAGATGTCATGCTTGTGCTAGCTGAGTTTCGTTCATCATGGGTAGAAACAGGTGCACCATCATGAGTGATGGATGGACAGATCAGAGGAATAGAACTTTAATAAATTTCTTTGTATCTTGTCCCGCAGGCACAATGTTTCTCAAATCAGTGGATGCTTCAGACAAGGTTAAGACTGCCCAACTTATCTGTGAAATGAGGGAGGAAGTCGTTCAAGAAGTGGGAGAAGAACATGTTGTACAAATTGTCACCGATAATGCAGCGAATTATATGGCTGCTGGTAGACTTTTTGAGATGAGGCACCCCACTATTTTTTGGACTTCTTGTGCTGCCCATTGCATAGATTTAATGCTTGAGTACATTGGTAAGCTTCA
>APFE030259029.1:18291-76026 GCA_000404065.3 Pinus taeda
CAAAGGTCTAAGATGTTGCCAGGTACCCAGCTTGAAGGCTTCATTAATTCATTAAATTTGTTTAAACTTTATTTTGTATGTTAAATGTTTTATTAAATTTTCTTTTCTTTTTAAGTTTTTAGTACTTCTAATCTTCTACTCACAAACCCTTACCACTTGCTAGGTCTTTGGTGGCAAAACTTTGGTAGTGATACACCAGATTTGAAGAAATTTGCCATTCGAATCTTAAACCAAGCATGCAGTGCTTCAAGTTGTGAACGCAACTGGAGCATGTTTGAGAAAATACATTCTAAGAAGCGCAACCGATTGACACAAAAACGCTTGAATGACCTTGAATTTGTCCATTACAATCTACGACTTCGCAACAAACAAATACAAGGTGGGATTCGAGAGCTTGAATTTGAAGGTTTCATAATCTAGTTCATACTTTAAAAGTTTATAGTTTAAAGTTTAAACTTTTAAAGTCCATTTCAATGTCTCATGACAGGTATGGATCATTCACCAATCGACCTTGAAGAGATAGATTTGCAAGCTACAAATGCAGCAGACTGGGTTCAATTAGATGAGCCTCCTCTTTTAAGCCTTCATGACTTGGAGAACTTTGAGAGTCAAGCAAGCGAAGGAGTGGATGGAATCGCTTCTAGTTCTCACTCTTAAGAGTCTTAGACTCTTAGTTGCTGATTTTTTTCTGATTAGTATAGAGTTTTTAACTTTTTTGTAAACTTTTAGAAGCATATGCTTCTAAGGACTCAAGACTCAGTGCTTTGGATCATGTGTGGACTCATAACATATATGAGATACTTATTTATTCATGATATTTTGGACATCTATTGATATTATGCATTGTTTGGACATGCCTTTACCAAATATTAATGAAAAATGGTTTTTTTATTTCAATATATGTGTATATTTTTATTTAATGAATTCAACGATTTTTTCCCGATTTTTTCTCGATTTATTCCCGATCCGATTAAAACTCTTCGCTCTTTTGCCTCGCCGATTTGTTGCCGATTCCGATTCTGATAACATTGCTTGGGAGGAATTTCCTCCCACATATATCCTAAAACTCTAGGTCTAGCATGTGCCCTAAAATAGGTCTCCCAAGGATAGCAAAAGCCTATTTAAGGTGTCTAAGCATCTTACAAATTTACTTGAGAGGTCCTATATCACCTTGGAAGTCTTGATCTTAGGTATACTCATCATCATTGAAAATCTCAAGCCCTAAGTCTAGACTTTCCTCCTAGGTCTTTCTCTGAGAACCTTTAGCTTCATTGAAACATTGAACCTTTATTGAGTCTCTCCTTGAATGGGCCTTGAGAATCACTTCATATCTTGTCACTGAACCTATCATCCCAAGTGATTTCCTTCATACTGGGACTCCACCCATCAGTGAAAATCCGTAAAGACAAGGGGACATTGAATCAAGTGATAGTGGGTCTTTGACCCATTGTTATCACTTGGTCTAGTAATCGTCCCATAGGTTCCCCTCCTAGGGCCTTGCTAGATTGTGTGGTAACAAGGAGTAAAGGGGAAAACCCTAGGTTTTCACTTGCTAACCCTTACTATCACTTTATGAGGGGATAAATTTACCACAAAAAAGCTCTCTAGGAAGTTCTCTAATGAGTCTAAGGACACAAAATAAATCATGCAAAATTTACCAAGCATTTCATATAAATATAAGCATTTAGACATGGAACATAGAAACCCTACCAATATTCATTACATGCAATAACCATGACCGATGTTCAACAAAAAGTACTCACAAGATATTCATGAACAAATCTTCTTTATCCCAAAATGACGTCTCCACAATAAGCACTAGCCTCCAATAGCCAAAAATCCACAAAAGATCACATCTCCACATAGTGAAGTACAAATAGCTAGGTCAAGTTCTGTAAGAGAGGACGAGTTTCCACAAGTGATGATGAACAAAATGAAAAAGGTGATCCTCTATTTAATATTTATATGAGGTCTACCCCTTCTAATTTCTAACTCAAATCCTTTGCACTGATTTGATTTTTGAGTGGACAAAAAGGAAAATTAGGTTACAAGCCAACCCACTAGCTTTACAACATAATATGCCAAGATAAACCCACATGTGTGAGTTGTAGATCTAAAAAGGTGATGATGTCATGACCTTCTAGGGCTCCAAAAGCTCCATCAAGACAAAGTCAAGGTTGAATATGCCTCCAAGCATCATGATCATCCTCCATTTGAGGAAAATCCCCAGATTATGCATCAAAGTAGTTCCAAGGGTCAAAAATCCAAGTGTGGGTGCCACACATCATCTCCATGGATGTCAAGTCAGCAATGTGGTGCTTCCTCTCTCCAGCATTAGGGCTCCATTAGGGACAACAAGCCTTACTCAATCATCATAAGGATGACCATCCTTATTTGGGCCCGAGATCATGGCATGCCCATCAAGTAGTGTTAAGGCCATCCTAGGAGCATGCTAGGTCTACTAGTATATCATCAAGAATCCTCCATGCTAAGCAAGGGAAGCCCAGTGTTCTAGCTCTTATGAGTGCTTTGGGATGTATTTTAACTGCTCAAGTCATCAAAAGGCCCAACACTGCCAAAAGTGGGCAATGTTGCATCCGTTAAGTCATCATGCTCTCTAGAATGTAATATATGGCCTAGGCATCATGTGGAGTAGGGTGTGTTGAAGAATGTAACTAGTGTCAGTCGTCATAATTGTATTTGTCAAAAGAAACAAAAAGAAATTTTTATTATAAAAGAAAATTTGACTTATTAAAGCATGGGTTTCATGCTTAGGTCAATGGTCAATGGGTCAAAGCACCCATTGTGTGCTCTAGGATTTTTGTATTGAGTCAAAGTCAAAAGAATTATGTAAAAGAACCTTCTTGAGCTTCTTAGTCAAAGAAGTAAAATATGTCTTTGAGTCAAAGTGTATGACAAGCCTCCATCCTTCAAGTCGGCTTTGCCTACCATTCATGTCAGCCTCCAAGTACAGTGATAAACCACTATATATACCTTAGCATTCGACCTAATTTGGAAGATTGCAAACAAGTGATTTGACCTGCAATTTCTCAGTTAAGTAGAGGATGTCAAGTAAGTTTAAAAGACGGAGAAGGCCCAAAGTATAGTATTTTTGCAGGGTCGAAGTGTAATATTATTGCAAGGCCAAAGTGTAAAATAATTGCAAGGCTAAAGTACAACATCGTTGCAGGACCAAAGTATAGTATTGTTAGAGAACCGAAGTTCAGTATTATTGCAAGGCCGAAGTATAGCATTGTGTTACAGAACCAAAATCCAATATTGTTGCGGGACCAATATATATTATGAGTGCAGAATCGAAGTATGGATACAGGGAGGTACAGGATGACTAAAAGGATGGAGACCCTAGAAGAACAATTGATTTATGAATTATCTACTTAGTTGACTTGATGGATGGAGGGTAGTCATGGTCTAAGTCAAAAGGTCTTGCTTTGTTACAATTTGATATGATTTTATTAAAGAAAAGGTTTGACTGGGTTTTCCCCTCAGGGAGGGGTTTTGCCCTGACTAAGTGCCTATCTCTGGTGTCTTTGTGATCTTCTTGTTTGGCATTTGTCTTGATGATGAAAGGAACATAATATCAATAATGAAGAACAAATATAATAATCACAAGAACTTGTCAAAGTATAAGAGAAATCAAGCTAAAGAACCTAGTCTATATGTTGCCCTAGATTTCTCAACATGGTATCAAAGCTAAGGATAGAAGTATGATGGCAGGCTGTACCCTAAAGATCACAGATATGAGAGGAAAAATGGATTATTTGCAAACTTTCTAGAACAAGTGTCAAGCCTTGTAAGAGGTGAGCAACCTTGTAAGACATTACCTTTGTAGCTAGGCCGCAAACCTAAATCTATTAGGAAGCCAATAAATATTAAATTAGAGATCTAAAAAGATAGACAAGGTCGAATTTCTTATTAAGGGAATGAAGATTTGAATACTATTTGAAGGTTCTAAAATCACCACAGAAATCCAAATTCTATGTCACCTCTGAGATCTTTTAAAGTAAGATACAGTGATACTATAGATGATTAAAAACTACAATAAGAAGCATCAAAGAAAGATCCATAAATAGTAGAAGGTGACACATGAATCTTACAGGGGTCCGAATAAATTCGAAGTAAGGGCATAATTCCATCTAAAGTTGCAATCCAGTGATCAAAATAATATTGGAGACTAGCAGTTCAATAACACCAAAAAGCCTAAGTTCAAAGGGACGAGTCTATAATCTATAGTCAACAATCATTAGAAAAACTTATTGCTAGTTATTATCAACATAAGGATATGAGAGTTACAGTATCATCTAGATTGCAGTGTTAATACAAATTCGATGAAGAAAATCATGTTCATCACATTCAGGAAAACTCGATATAAAAGAAATATGTTGGAAGGTTGTGATCTGAAATATAATCATCAAAAGTTTGAGTTGATTTGGCATTACTCTTGAGAAGACCATATCCAAATCAAGATTGAAATAAATACTTCAAGGACGAAATTAAAAGAAGCTACAGTTAGGAGATCTTGATACCTTTAAAGACAGCCCTTGACCTCGGCATCTGTGGAGTATTCCTGACATCTTGAAGAAACTATTGCAACAAATTCATTGTGATCATAAAGGACCGAGGTAAGCAATCCTTGACGTAAGTATAATTATCATACTAAGTTAGGATATTGAAATATCTTTTAGGATTTGTAATATTGAAAATTGTTGACATCCTAACCTATGTTGTTCTCTCATAGAAACCTGAGCTTTCAGTCTCTAGGGTTTGTAGGCAGTCTAACAAGAAAAAATGAAAACCCTAGCAAATATAGAATTGAATGAAAAAACCCTAGAATTGATATCTTAAAAATGACTTAAGGTTTGGAGTTATCATACTCTTATACTTGTATGTTTTTGGTACTTGTCAAGTAATTGTTGCAGGTACATATCGGAATATTGATCTTATGCAAAGAAGTCATTCAAGAAGAAAATTTCAACAAAAAGATAAGTATTATCTTTATTGACCTTTTCTCTTGTAGTTTCCTTGAAAGGACTAAGCTTGCAGGTATAAAGTTTATGACCAGATTCAAAGGAAGTCCTTCAAGTTTTGTAAAGAAAAATCTAGACGTACGTATAAAATTTTGTAGAAGGTCTTCTCCATATTTCAAGGTACAGTCATTTTGAAATTTGTTTTATATTACTAACTCTCTTATGCCTAGGGTCTTGAATCATAAAGATTCTTATTAGGGTGATTAATCATTAGATTGAATCTACCCTTCTCATACTATCTCTTGTTTGATCATTTTTTAATCCCTAACTTTTAGGGTTCATTGTGAATCCCTAGCCTCCTGATGCTTATAGTATGTTGACAATGAAACCCTTAGTCTACTTAGGTTTTTTTGATAAAGTCTAGAAATAAAATTCTACTCTTGATGTTTATGGTTTGTTAATATTATGAAACCTTAGCCTCTTAGGGTTTGTCAATGATATCTAAGTTAAATAATAAAACCCTAAATTTTAGGCTTTGGTAAATTAGGGTTTATGAACAAAACCCTTGTAATAGTTAAATTAAAATCCTAGGAATGATACCCTAGGTGTATAAGCTTCTACATAATTGAAACCCTAGTTTCATCAAAATTGTTGGGGTTTGATGTTTGTATCTAGGGTTTATGATGAAACCCTAGTAAAGATTGATATGGATTTCTAACTCGATTTAGTTGTTGATATCTAAAGATTTAAGTCTCGATGATGGAATCTAGGATTTACAACAAAAACCCTAGCAAGTTGTTGAAGTCCAAAATATAAAACATGTAACCATTGTTGACTATGAACCTAACTAGGTTTAAGTATTTGATGTCTAAAACTCAAATGTTTTGATGCTTCCATTGTAATGACATGGATATAGTTGACTTCATGATTCTATATATTTGTATTTGGTTGTACTTGCTATTAAAGTTTTGTAAGTACATAATCTTCAAGATGTTGAAGATGTTCATAATAATGATAAGCATGATGAAGAAAGCTACAAGAATGATGATGATCAAGATGACCTCGATGCCATGAGAAAGAAATAAAGCCTTGAAAGATTGAAGTCTCTCCAAAAGAAGGAAGTTGTTGAGTTCACAGTTTTAAAACTCCGACTCCGACTCCGACTCGGCCGCGCAATGACTCTGACTCCGACTCCGACTCCGAAACGGTAATGACTCGGCCGGCTCGTTTTCAATGACTCGGTCATTGTAAAAAATACATTAAATATTTAGTTTTTTTATAAAAAAAACATAATTTTGAAGATTTTAAACATTTACAAATTCTTTTATATACCTTTACCATATAAAATATATAAAATATAGTTTTTTTATAAAAAAAACATAATTTTGAAGATTTTAAACATTTACAAATTCTTTTATATACCTTTACCATCTGCATAGATCACATAGACAATAAAAAAACATAATTTTGAATATTTTAAACATTTACAAATTCTTTTATATACCTTTACCATCTGCAATGTGCATAGATCACATAGACAATAAATTTCCTAAAATATCAAATGCAAATACATTAAGACCACTACTAATGAAATCACTACCTTAACTAAATTGTCAGCTATATTAACAACATCGATCAACTATATTATGCTATATATATATATATATATAAAGAAATTATGTAGAAAATATTATATATAATGGCAAATGTTATCAACTGCCTTTTGTATGGCAACTTTTTTCTGAATTTCATGATAGCCAAATTTGAATACAAACTCTAACCAGGTGACTATGCTTAGATGATTCCTCTGGAAGCATTCTCAAATCCAATAAAGGAAGAGAATTCCCATCAGGGAAGTATTGATAGTAGAATCTAGATACTCCATATAGATGAACAAAAACTTAAACCCATTGAACAGAGTATTTATTCCACAAGAGCTTTCCAATGACTTGAACACTGACATGAAACTTTGTCATAGACATTAAATCCATGCCGACAAATTTACAAAAGGTAACCTGTACAGTATCTCAAGGGAGTGGCTAGGGCATCTCCTAGGTGAATAAAGACAAAGATTAAAAAGAAATAAATTGCAACAAAAAGTTAATCATTTACTTTGACACTAGACTGGATCTTTAACTATTAACAGAAAACAAATCCTATTAAGTTCTCCAGGAGCAATCAAGAAAACTTATTGAAAAAAGCAAGTTTGTTTTATAACAGTATTGCAGGCATTTAAACATTGCAAATAAAGGGGTCTTCATAAAAAATCAATGCATCCCTGATAACTGTTTGAAGTTTGAACTCCAAAATAACCATCAAACGAATTTAAAATCCCAAAAAAATCAGTTAAAATGCTTGCGTTAGCGTCCGGGTTCCATGCTTAATCAACTCGGCCGTTTCATAGTGGACTCGGTCCGTTTCGGCCGAGTCATTGCTGACTCGGCCTTCCGAACCGGGTTATTCACCGTTTCAATTGGCAGCCCATCGAACTGGACCAACTCGGCCGAGTCAATGTTGACTCGGCCGTTTCTTAAAACACTGGTTGAGTTGAGAGGAGCTTGGATAGAAGAAAGGGTATATCTCCCTAGTTAAGAGGGCGGGTATATTATGACAACCATAGTGAAAGAATGAAACCAAAGAATGAATTAAAGTACTACAAATAGATTTGCAAACAAAAGATTTGAGAAGCACTGACGTTGTATTTGGTGCTACCGAAGAACTGAAAGAAGAAGAAAGCTTTCGACAAGTTACATTTGGATAACTTGATGATATAAGTAGCATCAGAATGATTTAGGACCTCGAAGGTTTGCGTTTACTTGTATATATACTTGAGGGTTTAATACTTATTGGGGTTGTGATTGTGCAGGATCTCTCTGTAAAAGGTTAAACGTTTGAAGCATGCTTAGAGTGGTGGATATATATCTGACTTAGTTGATTGGGAGAGATAAAGCATCTTGTCGAGACAAGATCCTTGGGAGGACGTTTGGTCAACCTATGTGTTGATGTCTAGATCTCGAAGTAGGGAGGGTGGCATTGGTCTTCGAGCTCCAACCTTGGATATGCACCGAGATCCCTGGGTTGGTGTTAGAGTTTCAAACCTCGATGATACCTAGAGTGGTAGTCCCACCTAATTAGAGTACCCTGGTTAGGTATCTAATCTATAGCACTGTGCATGTTGTGACTCTTCGTAGAATCATATCATTTTGAGTTCATCCATGTACCTATGTATATATGTAAATATGAATACCTCCCTAGATAAGAGGGAGTGTTGAAGAATATAACTAGTGTCTGTCTTCATAACTGTATATGTCAAAAGAAAGAAAAATATTTTTTTATTATAAAAGAAAATTTGACTTATTAAAGCATGGGTTTCATGCTTGGGTCAATAGGTTCACTTTGATTTTTGTATTGAGTAAAAGTCAAAATAATTATGTAAAAGAACCTTCTTGAGCTTCTTATGTCACATCAGTAAAATATGTCTTTGAGTCAAAGTGTATGACAAGCCTCCATCCTTCAAGTCGGCTCCACCTTCTACAAAACCAGCTCCATCTTCTAAAGTCCGCTTTGCCTACAATTCATGTCGACTTCCAAGTAGAGTGACAAACCACTATATATACCCTAGCATTCGACCTAATTTGAAAGAGTGCAGACAAGTGATTTGAACTGCAATTTCTCAATGAAGTAGAGGATGCAAAGTAAGTTTAAAAGAAGAAGAAGGGTTGAAGTCTAGTATTATTGCAGGGTCAAAGTGTAATATTATTGTAGGGCCAAAGTGTAATATAATTGCAAGGTTGAAGTGTAGCATCGTTGCAGGACCAAAGTATAGTATTGTTACAGAACTGAAGTTCAGTATTATTGCAAGGTCGAAATATAGCATTGTGTTGCAGAACCGAAATCCAGTATTGTTGCAGGACCAATATATATTATGAGTGCAGAACTGAAGTATGGATACAAGAAGATACAGGATGACTGAAAGGAAGGAGACCTAAGAAGAAAGTTGATTTATGAATTATCTGCTTAGCTGACTTGATGGATGGAGGGTGGTCATGGTCTAAGTCAAAAGGCCTTGGTTTATTACAATTTGATATGATTTTATTGAAGAAAAGGTTTGACTGGGTTTTCCTCTCAAGGAGGGGTTTTGCCCTTGCTGAGTGCCTATCTCTGGTGTCTTTGTGATCTTCTTGTTTGGCATTTATCTTGATGATGAAAGGAACATAATATCAATAATGAAGAACAAATATAATGATCACAAGAACTTGTCAAAGTATAAGAGAAATCAAGCTAAAGAACCTAGTCTAAATGCTGCCCTAAAATTCTCAAGAGGGTGTCCTCAAGGCCTTTGCTACTCTGGACCACCTGGAAAAGCCAATTCAAACTCAAGTGAAAGCAACCATTCATTAAAGACTTATTAGATCATAAATGCATCTAAGTGGACCATACTTAAGTCTTAAAGACATATCTATACTTCAAACTGGGACCACCTTTAAATATCTAACTAGACCAAGTCTGGTAAAAGCGTTCCCTACCTTTGTAGGGATGACTAAGTAGTCAACCCTATTAAGTGCTTCCAACCCCCAAGGGGACGTGGCGTTTCCAAGGTTAACCCATCGATCAATAAGTGTTGGTGTAAGTGGTGATGGAGGGGAAGACTTCATGGCCAAGTGTCACGGATAGGGGACCAGCTAGTGGGAGTCCACACCTTGAGTGTATAAATGTAATGGAGGAAGCAAATGTGGATGCATGAGTTACCCTACTCGACCTGAAAAAACAACAATAACAACAACAAAACCCTTCGGTGCACCTTTTCCTTCTTTTTTACAATACTTTGTATTTTGATGCATAGTTCAAGGATCAAAGCTTGCTCTTTATGATATAGAATTTAATTTACCCCTTAGGATGACGTAGTTTATTGCTCATCAAGGTTGGGACATGCAAGGGTTCCTTTTAATGAGATGGAGCATCAAGTGCTCAAGAACCGAATGATGGCCAATAGGAAGGGTAGAGATCATGTTAGGCTTTTTCCCCGTTGGCTATCTTATGTCTCGGCCATCTTTTGCATTTTGACTTTTCTTTTTCTTCCATTGTGGCCATGTTATGCTTTTCCATTCTTTTAGTTGCATCAACCCCTAGGGCAATGTTTTTTGACACTACTCAAGGATGTGGATAAGAGAGTGTCAAATCCCCATAAACTAATGATAGTTAAACCCAAAGAATGGAGATGGTCTCAAGGGTTAATAATGTGATATGTAAAGTGTTAAGTATGGTAAAGGGAGAATGAACACACTATTTCAATCCAGGTCTTCCAAGTAGGGACCTCCTACAACCCTACGGGCTTAGGGTAGGTCCCACTGGACTATGGCTAAATATTAACCTCGCTGGTAAAGTGAGAGAACAAATTTACAGTCAAGATCAGTCAATCATCCAAATCACCCCTTTATCCATATTAAATGCCCAGAACATTAAGTGAAAGCATCCGATTGCAAAATGATTAAAGTACCTGTTTAGTGGTAGCCCACCTTCATTCAAGAGGAACATCAAATGGTGGTAGGTGTTATAACTGGAGCAAATGGTGGAGCTGGCATATCATCATCATCAAGAAAATGTGTAGGGCTATTAGCTAGTTGGCTGTCCAAAATAGCAGAAAAATTTTATCCAAGGGGGTTTACCCATTTTGCTGGGTATTGTTGGATAACAAAGGCCAAAACCAAGCCATAAATAGCCCATGCATTAGGCACACCCTTGATCCTTGTGCATGAATTACCACCTTCACCAAGTAAAACAATAAAATATTGATTTCATAAAGTGCACCTTTGGGGAGTGTGAAAATTAGTTAGATCCATTATTATTAACCTCAAAGCAAGAGCCAAAACCATGCATTGAATTGTAAAACCATGTCTTGTTTTCTCCAAAACCATGAGCATAGAAGGAAATGCACCCTAGGAAGGCATACCATCCTATTCAAGCCATAAAATATTATTATAACGCATGCTTGCCTCAACATGTGCACCACGAGAGACTCTGCTCCAAGAAAAATCACAGTTTATGTCAAAATAACGCCTATCCATGTGTGAAATCATGCAAGAGAATTAGGGTGCTACCTTAATAAGTATTCAAATGATCAAATCACCATAAAAAATATGTGCAATAATTATAGCACTCCATCAACGAATGTCAATCACATCATAACAAAGTGGTACATGTGTGCAATAATGATCGCACCCCAACAACGGATGTTAGTCACATCATAACAAAGTGGTACATGTGTGCAATAATGATAGCACTCCATCAACAGATGTCAGTTACATCATAACAAAGTGGTTCATGTGTGCAATTCCCACATATCTCCTACAGTGTTCTAACAAGGAGACTTCAAACTAATCACATAAAGAAAAAATCATTGAGATATCTAGAAAATGTGAACAAGGACCAAGTATGTTAGGCACCCTCAATAAGAATGATGCCCCGGAGTGCTAACCATAGGAAATTTGGCATCCAAAGTGCTAGGGTACACCCTCAATAAGAATGATGTCCCAAAGTGCTAACCATAGGAAATTTGGCATCCAAAGTGCTAGGACACTCCATCTTATAGAAGATTAATCAAAACTAAATCATGGAGAAGCACCCTTAAATTAACCATCATACCAAGGAACAAATTATTAGAACTTGAAAAATGAAACTTAGGTAGACCTTAGTTTGATGGGTTCCCACATCATGAAATGCACTCTGTTAAACAACCCAAACATGCCAACATGACCAAAGAATGAGGGTACACCACTAACACACTCGAGCATAACATCTCACATGTTCTAGCAACTATCACAACACCATCCACCCCAAGATAGCATCATCCATAAGCCAAAACACAAATGCCTATCCATCAAAACATCTAGCAACGTGATCCTACAAGATACATCCTTATGAAAGAAATCACAGGGAACTATGATCAAAATCACAAGTGTTATGGCTCCAACTTGGGAACATGTGCTCTCAAGCAAAGTGTATGTGACCCTTACAATCTCTTGTTGTACTTGTGCAGAAAACCTTAAAAAGTAAGAAGACCATGTGGTGAGATGGATAATATCAACATCCTTAAACAACACATACAATCAAGGATTAAATTTGATGGGTATTTACCTGTATTTTCCTATTTAACCATCAAATAATGACCATTTTAAAATCTGCACATCATCGATGATGGTTACCTAATTTTTCAAAGCACCAATTTGATCGGTGACTTAAAAATTTACCCATATCCATATTACATATACATATATAGAATAAATTTCAAATAAAATTATAGAAAACAAAATAAGTTAGTGATTTTGTTGGCTAAGACTCCAAGATAAGTATCACACTATGCAACACTCACAATACTAAGACTTTAAGATGAGACTCAAATACTAGAATTAGAAATTTTCATAATTGCAACACTCAAAAAATCATCTCTACTTTCTTTATTAACTTGAGAAAGAAAAAAAAAACCAATGCACACACTCTCTCTAGTAAATTCAATGAATAACAAATGCAACAAGCAACCTCTACCATTACACCCTACTTAACTTAATCATGCGAAAGTGCACCCCAACTACATGCAAAAGTTCCCTAGAATAGAGCATCTTATTCCTAGAATAATGCACCTGAGTCTAAAACTAGAAACATCATCTACCATGCACTTTTCCTCTAAATTAAGATCAATAATTTATTGATAAAATGGTGTCTAAAACAAGCACAAAATCTAAACTATTAGAGATGAGACAAGACCAAAAGAGGGAGCATGCACATGTATGCACCACATTCACAAACCATTCTAAAACTACACCTCTACCCCAACTCAAGCTCTATTATGTACATAAATAAATGCTACAGGCATTATTGAAGAATGCAATCCAAAGAAGAATAGCTATCAAGCAACCAATGAACTCTACCACCCTTTGGAACTGGGCTAACCCCCTCTCCCTTAAAGGCACTATTGCAAGCTACAACAATCCCTTCTTATTTGGGGTGGCCTTTATGGAAATAAGGCCCTCATTGAATCAACCATTAAGCTCAACTCTCAAGTGGTCAATTCCAAAGATGATTATTTTAGTTCTAAAGTAACAATCTGTCACTTCAACTATTTTTGTCAAAAGATAGATATTCACTCTTGTATTTCAAAGTCCTTGAAGCAATTTTTGCAAGTGCATACTATTTTATTGGTGTGTGTTAAAAGGTTTTTCATTGTGGAATTTTCAAAAGTTAAAATCAAAAAGGCATTATGCAACAATCCCTACTTTAGGGGTTGCATTGCATTGTTCATCTAACTTTGGCATCGATTCTTTGATCTCCTAACAAAGGTGTTATCCTCTTCCACTTTGGGTGAGGAGTCCAGAAGCCCAAACCTCCCTCCAGATTTTTGCAATGAGGATTCTTGTCAAGAAATCAAGGAGAGTCTTGAAAGTCTTATTTTGATCACCCTTAAGTCTATTTTTAGTCGTTCTCCACCTTCGCAACAATTTATATAGAGAAGGATGTGGGTCCAAACCTTTCATAAGATATTCTTTTGGATGTTGGTGGTATAAGCTGCAATCAAACATTGGATTATGAACGGGTTTGTTTCAAGTGCAAATCTTGCTTGAAATTAGTCACCTGACCTCTATTTGTCCCAAGCAAGTTTCTAAGGTTGTCCCTTCAAAAGATGCAATCAAAAAGGCTAAGAAGAAAAGCATGACAACCTAGTGACGCATGTAGAATTGCAACATCATTTCACCAGTTCAAAAGACACAAAAACAAGAGAGTAAGTTGGTGCAAATTAACCACCCACTTCATGATAATCATTGACAAGATGAGATAGTTCATCCTAAAGGAGATGAAATATAAAGATCATCCAACTAATCTAGTGGACAAGTTCAATTGTAAATCCCTACTTCCTTTAAAGGTCATCCTAGTGAGTATAATGACCCACCGAATATCGAATATCGTTCCCCGAGAGGAACAAGAAGGGAAATAGCTTGAATTTTTAAATAAGTAATAAAAAGGGCAAGAATCTTGTGGATTTTGTTGAAGAAAAAGTCTTTGTTTATGCTAAATTGGGATATAATGCTTCCCTTTGGAATGAAGGGACTTGGCAATGAAACAGAGAACATTCAGCCAAAAGGAAGATCATTAGACTATGTCAAGAAGGATTATTTTCACCAATCAAACCCATCTAGGAAATTAAAAGAATTTAGATTGGACAAGACATATTTTTGTGTAGGCACACTTGATTCCATCTTTTTGTAAGTGTTTTCCATAAAAGTAGGTAGTTTGGAAAGCCAATTTATTTGCGACATTCCATGTTTTGTGCTATATTGTCAATCAGTTTGTAACCCTTGCGAAAAATTTAGGCGATTGGCCTTCTCAAACAATATAATAAAGAAACATAAATGCAAAAATTCTAGCACTTAATATGAATATATTTCTACTTTCTATTAAAAATAAAATTAAGCTTGAAGCTAACAAAGGCTTGTATACTTGATTTCCTTGTTTGGTAATTTTCAACAAGGGACTTTAAATTTTTCAAAATTTTCCATACATAAATAGTTTGCACAATTGACTCACAAGTAATTAAGATGGTTATTGCTATGCCTATTAAATCACACCCAAAAGTAAATAGAGTAATCCATAACCAGAAAATGAGTGTGTGTCCACTAAGTCAGAAGATCAAAACACAACACAAAAGCTAAAAGTATAAATCCCACGAGCTACAATCAAATCCACAAAAGAATCATCAAATTCTATGTGCATAAAAGATGTCTACTGGTAGGAAAATTTGATAAAATACAATAATCCCATGAATATGAGAATATGAACAGTAAAATTATCATACCCATGGGGTGTTTTTGATGATTTTGGGTATACAAAAGCCAGCCATTTTTCCAACTTTAAAAATATCAATTATATCAATTCTTTATTGAAATTAAAGAAAACATATAAGTATCTGATAGATTTTTAAATGTGACTTCAGTTGTAACTTTTCTTTCGAAAAAGAAAAAACTTTTTAACAAATTCATGCTTCAACTTAAACATAAACTTGAGCCCTGTAAGTCATTTTCCATTCTCATTACTGCATTCAGACATCTTCGTCCCTCTTGTTTTCAGAAGCAAAAAACTATAATAGTATGCAGTTGCACACAATCAAAATGATCAGCAATTTGCAAACAACCAGCATAATTTATCAACATATAAATTCCACTGAGAAAATACCGTGAAATTTATCTTACAAAATGTGCACCCCGAACAAATAAGATGAGCTGCAGAGAGTTAGCAAGAGATATAAGAAAACAGTTGAAGCAAGGGAGATAAATCACAAGGATATGCCATCGGAATTTGTTGAAGTATAGCAACAATATACCTGCTCTCACCCGGAGTCAGAAATTTTCCATCCAAATCGAACAATAGAATGAGATGATGTCACAACAGTGTACAAGAGTGAACAATAGAGCAAAATTGACTGCGTTGAGATGTTTAACTGCAAACCGAAAATTGTTCTCAGCGGGCTTTTAAATAGTTCTGCACAATCAGTGTATTCCAAAAGATAATGACACTGGCCGTGTCACGTGTTGAAGATGTCCTTAGTCAGGTCATAATCTAAGAATCTTTAACAAAAGCTGATAATATTTCAAATCCGAAAAACTTCAGGTAAGTTATGATTTTTCAAAAGACCAATTACACATTTGGTAAATAGATAATTTTCGAAGGACGTACAAATTATTCAACCGATGAATTTCACAGAAAAAATTGGCACCTGGAATCAAGAGTTTGATGGGGAAAAAAGGAATCAATATCTTCGTCTACAGATGAAAGTAATAGCGACTCATTTCCCTGACTCGGTCTGCCAGAAAAACATGCAGTCCATAAACCTACATTCGTTAAACCCTGCGAAAATAAATCTATCAACCTTTTTAGTGCATCTAGATTTTCCTTTCCGCAAGAAGAAATCTACTCTGCCAACTTGGACATGCATAAATACATAATGGAAAATAATATAGAATACGCTAAAAGCAAACAAAATGGCTTACTGAAAAACAGAGTTTACACGCGTCCTCCTGCGAGAATCTTCAGTCGACAACTTAGCAGTATGAAATTCCCCTTACCGATCCAAGCCTGAAACTGAAGTGCTGTCACTCCGTACGGCTATGTAAATTTACAGTCGGATTCTTACACATCCCACTCAATTCGGTAGTTTTACGCAAAATTCAAAAACCGAAAATGCCCTAACCGCAATCGATTTCGTTATCTACTAACCCTGCATTGTTTTAATAATAGATAGGAAACAGAAAAGCTCAAATCTTTTATAGAAAAAAATTATAGTTTCAGTGCGGCCACGAACGTGTTCAAGTCTAGCTAATTCAAAAGAGCATTTGTGGTCAAAGTATCTAAAAAGAAGTTGCAGAAATTTAGCGTGCACACGCAATCTGCCTGTAATTCGAAAAATGTCGACCAATTCTCTCCCGTAATTTCATGCTAGAATGAAGAATCGAGGCATACCCGACGAGCCTCCCCGTTTAAGGCCCGAGACCCATCCTGTATGTCATGCATAATTAACCATAAACAAACGCCGAATTCCTGGGATCGGACTCCTAATCTAGGGTTTGGAAAGACTCATTTGCTACCCTGCCTAACAATTTGGTTGCCGAATTACGGATCGACGGAGTGCACGAGTTCGAGTCCCGATAATAACCGCAACATTCATTATTATCGCCTGACCACAGTTGCTAGGGACTTCGTGGGATTCGAACCCGGATTCAACGGCATTGAATTTCTATTCGGCTCTGCGTAACAGAAAAAAAAAAACATGAGAAATATCTGTACCAAAGGCTGCCATTCTACTCGCGGAATTGAAACCCTTATTAAAGTCTAGTTTATAGGGAATTGAGATCCGTTTACATGGTTGCAACAAATATAAATGCGATTTTTTTGGGGGGAGGACACACTGATGTATGATTGAGTGTACCTTTACATCATTTAAGTGGGCCACTTTCGAATGATATTTCGCCACGTGGACGACTGTGAAACGTCGCTTTCGTCAGTAGGGAACAGACACGTATCATTGTCCCCACTAGGATCTTACCGGATAACACAGTAATCTGGATAGATATTGAGTAACCCAGATTCTCAACATTCTACAAAACAATATTTATATTTTTCTTGCATTATTGTAACACAACAACAAATAAAATATTAACCAGAATCTCATTTGAGACATTGAAAATTTGTCCACCCTGACATCTTTAGAATCTCTGAAAACCAATGGTTTAGAAAACCGGTCAGTGGCATTGAGAGTTCCCATTTGTGGGAAGTAACTGGTCAAAACCATTGTTTGGTTGTTTTGTCAATGGTAGGTGAATTCTCTCTCTTGGTAGAAGTGAGAATCTAAAGTTTGGATTGTGAGTTACAGATTCAATTTGCTTTTAATTTTTATATTGATTATAAATAGTAAATGTTAATATTATAGATTTCACTGCAATAAAATATTTAAGAAGGTTAAAATATATTGTTATTATTATTGTAAAATGATGATTTTGGTAAGAATGGTTTGATTTAAAAGGGAAGAAATGAGAATCTAGATTGTCACTTAAAGATTTTTTATATTGATTATTTTAATTTGAAATATGTTAAAGAATTATTTTAATTTCTATAAAAATATAAATAGTAAAGGTTAATAGTGGCAATAAAATAAAATATTTAAAAGTGTTAAAATGTAGGGTTATTATTATTTTAAAATTATGATTTTGGTAAAAGTTGTTCTCATCAAATTATATTAACATATAAAAGTAGAAAAGTTTAAAAACTTTAAAAAGTTTTTGTTGGTGTATGAATTAAAAAATGTATTATAATTAATTTAATTTTTTTTATTCGTTTAAATTTGATGAGTTAAATCAATGCAATTATCAATTAAGTTGAAATCAATGTAATTGGATGTTAAGTTGAAATCAATGTAATTGGATGTTAGAAAATAATGTGATGAAATTAAAGATAACAAAAACATTAAAGGTATTTACTATGTGAAATGTTAATGAGCAATTTTTATATTATAATATTTAAATTAATAATTATTTTATTTGAAAGTATAATTATTAAAAATCATAAAATTTGTGTTGAATGAGCGATAAATAAGATGGTTAAATGGTGTGTTATTAAGGGGATAATTTTGTCTAAATGGTTTATTTTAGGTGGGAAGTTTTTTTTTTTCAAAAAAGTGTATGGGAGTGTTTGAATCATTTTTTTTACGGTGGAAATGGATTCAACACCATAAAAAACTCTAGAGTATCCAAAATCCTACAGTTTGATAATTGTAACCAGAATTCCCAAAAAAATCTGCCAAATTTTATCAAAATTTTACTTTACCTCTTTAAACTACCCATAATTAAATTAATAATATATATATATATATATAATCTTCATAATGAAAATCATAACTCAAATAAAAAAATCCAAAAATATATAAAATAAGTATAAAAAAAAAAATTAAGTCATTTTTCACTTTAACATAAATAAATAAACAAGTCTCTTAAAAAAATTAAACATTACCCTTTAACCCATTAAAATACTCTTACTAATAAATTAACCGGTCACAAATCAACCAAAACAAACTTTTAAATTTATTAACTATATGACCATCCTAAAAATACTATAATAAATAGCATTGGTATAATGTTACATCTTTTGTATTTGTGATTGTAATTATGTATATGCTTTATGCCGAGCATGTGAGAGAATATTTTAATATTTTAAATTTAGTGTTTATTTAACATTTCAAATATAATAAAAAATGGATAGAAATGTAATTATCATTATAAATTTAATGTTGTTTTTTTGAGCGTTCAATTTATGATGATCGTATTATGAAATATTGGGTAAAATAAGTGATTAAAGGATTAAAGGTATACTCTTTTGTATTTGTGATTGTAATTATGTATATGCTTTATGCCTAACATGTGAGGGAATATTTTAATATTTTAAACTTAGTGTTTATTTAAGATTTCAAACCTAACAAAAAAAAAATGTAATTATTATTATAAATATAATGTTGTTTTTTAAGTGTTTAATTTATAATGATCGTGTTATGAAATATTATGTAAAGTATGCGGTTAAAAGTTTAACTTATGTCGAGATGCATATGGCTTTACTTAGAGGTTATAGTGGTAGTGGTTGGAATCGATCTCATATCAAACAAATACAAGGTCAACCTAGTTTTAGATTCCTATAATCACAACTATATATAGAGAGAATGTTAACATGTCCAACTATGAAAATTACATTCTATCTTATATTTAAGGGGAACATTTTGATCTTTTCAAATTTATATTGTTTAAAAGTGTTTATTTAAATTATCAGGTATTAGAGACTCCACATAGGGTGCAACAAGTGGGGAGGTGTTGGCGTCAAGCCATGCCTAGCCCTCTCAAGAACCATGAAAGTTATGATCACACTACATGGTTGCTAGCACGAGCTAGTGCCTGCACTAACCTCCCACATTCACTCTAAGGCGAGGGTAGTACATATGAAGCCACCATTCTGATGGATATTATAGGGTTGAACATGCACGGAAGTTCAGGGTCATTATGAAGAAATCTAGAAGGTTTAAGTGATGCATGTGAGGGGACATGTTTGCACTAGAAATGAGGCCACGACTCTTAAAACATGCAATTGTCAAGGCCAATGCATTTTATGATAATCTCCCCATTAGTTATGTGTGCTTTACATTTTGGTTCATAACCTTGCACTGTCATTCTCCAGGGTGTTATCTAGTTGGTTTATTACTGGCAAAGTGGTTGTCAAGGGTCATTTGCAAAGCTTGCATGGGTCATCAGCAAACTAATGGGAAGGAGTCAATGACAATACCCCTTTGTAGTTCCAGGGTGGAGTGGGACGTAGCCACTACTGCCATTGTGTACCATATCTTAACTTTCCCAAAGCGGTGCCATTATGTCTGAGCATTGGAGAAGCGCACCAAGGCAACGAGGAAGATTATAACAAAGGGCTACATGGAAAGGGAGATTGTAGAGTTTGCTAAGGATTTGAAAACTTCAAGTACTCAACACACACAAATCTAGTGCATACATGAATTATACTAGCACGTTAAGGAATTTATCGCACTAGCTCTATCACCATAGGAAGAGGAGTTGCAACACATCATCGATAAGTTGGACCTCTCGAGCAACATAACAGGTTCTTAATAACCCTTGTCTCTTGGTTAGTGAAGAAGCAAGGTGGGAAGATCTAGGTGCGAGTGTTAAGAACCTTCGAGGAGGCTCCCATCACCCTCTTTAACAAGGCCAAGCACCTTGGAGCATTATGACCTTTTAGTTTTATAATGGTCTCCTTCTCGACTTTTACACAAATCCTTTAGCTTTACATGGAACTTGTTGTTGAAACGATTAAGGCCTGGTTTCCATCAATGGGCGAGTCAAGTTTTATCTTAGTTCACGATAAATCATGATTTCCCATCTCAAGGTAGGATGCTCAATGCAATTTTGGTATTATTTTTGTTACAATCATAATCCTACATCTCACAATTACATTAATTATTATTAATAATATTATAGACAATAAAACAAAAAAGTAATAGAATCAACCTTCTCTCTATGTATATATATGTGTGTGTGTGTATAATTGTGAAAGATATATTTTAATAGATTTATTATAATTAAATTTAATATGCGGACACATTTTAAATTATATTTGTTAATTGGGGTTATCTTGGGTGGTTGGGATGAAGGAATGAAATCCTCGCCACCCAAGTTCAATTCATCGCAAGTGACACAATGAATGCTCACGATAATGATAGTATAATGTGTTATACATGTGAAAAAAAGAATGAGTTATATTTGTTAATAATTAGTGAATTTTTTTATCATACAGATTCCCTACGACTAATATATACCTTTGCAACATGAATCTCATGGTTGAGAGAAGAGCAACAACTAGGGTTTTTGCAGTTCCCTTATCCATGTTGAATTATGGGGATCCATAAAAGAAATTTGTTGAAGGAATGGCAGCTCAGGCCTTTGTTTCGTATAGTGCCATACTGAAAGCCATATATGTTCTTTCGGTTGTTCAGGAACCCTGATATTGTTGTGGATAAAGAAGCTTTTAATGACGATTTTTTTTAGATAAAGGGTTAGTATGCAAATTTAATGGGTATTGGTCACGCTTGTTTGATCTACACAAGTGGATCTCAGAATCGTGGGAACCTTTTTTAACGGATGATCGGACAATTTATCCTTTGGTTAGGGGTTTGTTTGTTGTTTATTTTGATGATGCTGAGGACAAGCATAATTTTCTTTTTCTTTTTATTCTGGGCCTTGGTTTTGGGGCAGTACTAACCTTTTTTTGTAGCCCTGGACTCCCACCTTTGATCCGGTATTGACATCTATTTCCTTAGCTCCTCTTTGGGTTAGGCTTTTGAATCTTCCCCTACATTTTTGGGTCTCTCAATGTTATCCTCTATTGGAAATGCATTAAAGAAGTTTTTTTTGTTATAATCTAGCAAGAAAAATGTATTATAAAACTACTTATGCATGAATTTGCATGGAGATGGATTTTAGCAAGGGATTTCTTGTTAAAATTAATATGTCGGCTCCAAATTATGTGTGGACTCAGAAGATCGATTATGAAAAGGTGTCTTTTCGTTCTAAATCATGCTATGAAATTAGGCATGTACTCAAAAACTGCCCAAAGTGTTTGCAGAACAATAATGCTCAGAAAAATAATCAGAGACCTATATGGTGGTAGGGAGCTCAATACAAGCATTACTCGGTATATAAGGCAAAATAACCTCATAATGAGGGAGAAGCAAAGGAAATTCAGACAAAGGGGATTATTTGAAGCAATCAACAATCAATTAGGAAGAAGTGAATGGGGACCCATCGGATTCAACAACAGTGTAAGAACAACAAATTTCAATGAAAGATTAACATGCCCCTGAATCCCCAAGTAAAATTGCTGAAAAAGCCATTCCTCATTTAGATCAGCAGATAAGGAAGATATGGAAAATAGCAAGGTTCACACATCAAAGGATTCACTGATCGTGACAGAAACTGCAGATTGGATTAAAGTGTGAAAGAAGAAGAAAAATATTTAGCCAAGAAAAACCAAAAGTCGATCTAAATTAAAGTAGCAAAAAATGAGTGTAAATGCATGGATTTTAGGAGTTTTTTTAAATATTTGTTGGAAAGGGTTAAAAAAATTGTTTCATGGGGAATCATTTGAGGGTTTGGATTGAGCCTTTATGTTCAATCTCAAACCAATAAGGAATATTGGCACTATTGAAGAAATGTAATGGTTTTGGGTTGGATCCAAGCTCTCTTTTTTAATAAAATTTGCATACTTGTTTATTTGAAGAAAAAAAACTGTGAAATTTTATTATAATTCATTTAAGTTTGATTTTCATCATATCCTATATTCAATATTCTTAAATTTTGTTTTTTAATTTTTAGTTGATTGACCCATTTTATTATAATTCATTTAAGTTTGATTTTCATCATATCCTATATTCAATATTCTTAAATTTTGTTTTTAAATTTTTAGTTGATTGGCCCATTTTGTAATTCATTTAAGTTTGATTTTCATCATATCCTATATTCAATATTCTTAAATTTTGTTTTTTATTTTTTAGTTGATTGGGCCACAGATTGTTTGAACATGAAATATCATAGAACATAACATTTCATTATTAAAACAATCGGGAATTGAGCTAACCAATTTACTCATTATTTTTAAAATTTTATTTAAAATATCTTAAAACAATATATTTTATAACGTCACCTAGCAAAAAAAGTTTAACAAATTAAATCACTTTTAAATAAATTATAGTTTAACAATATCTTAATGATAATTTTATTATTTAGTAATCAAATTTTGATTATGAATGGTAAATTTCTTTTTTTAAAAATCAACATAAAACTAATTGGTATAAAAAAATCACAATATTCATTTTTAAATTGATAAATATAAAAAAATCAAATATTAATATTATATAATTATATTTAAAAATATCAAATCTAATTTTCTTATTTAAAATAACAATTTCATTAATCAAAATTACAATTAAACCAATTTGAATTTATTCAATTGTAAAAAAAGAAAATTTAAAAATTCAATTTTCTTTAAATATACTTAAAACCAAAAAAAAAAAAAAAAAAAAAAATAAAAAAAAAATACAAATATAATAAATAAACAATACAAAACAAATATATATATATATAAAAATAATAATTTACCCATTATTATATAAAACATGATAAATAACATAGCTATTATGTACACTGTCAATTTACTCCAGGCATGAATTTCCCAACAAAAAACAAAACGACTTTCTATAATTTTTAAAACATATAAATCAAAACTTACCACAAAATAAATAAATAAATAAAATAAATACATAATATATATAATATATAATATATATATATATATATATATATTTATTTTATTTTATTTATACTTATCTATTTTATAATATAATAAAATAACCTTAAAATCAGTCTTTTTAACTTTTATATTTTTCCCATCGTTATCAAATTTCAATTTGATGGCTTAACCTCTATTTCAAAGCATATATACTTTGACCAAGAAACCATGAATATTCCATATTCCAATGTAAATGCCTTATCCCGTAAACTTCTATATTATTTTAACTTTGGAATTTTCACATGCACGTATTATATAAAAGGCCCACTTTCCCATTTTCAAGTATTTTTTCTTTTTCCAAATAGGAAATTTCATCCCTAATATTTTTCTCATTTTCAATTTTATTTTCAAATAGGAAATTTCATCTCTAATATAAAACGCTTGTTTTCCTATTTTCACTCTTTTTCCAAATGCCTATTTTCCCATTTTCACTCTTTTTCTAAATAGGAAATTTTATCCCTAATATAAAATGAGTATTTTCCCATTTTCAACTCTTTTTCCACATAGGAAATTTTATCTATCCTATTAAAGAAAAATTATCCATTTTATTAAAGAAATATAAAAAAACTTAAAATTTATGGTTATTTGAATTCAACATAGCACAAATGGACCCAAGGTTGAAATTTCAACTACACTCATTAAATTTGATGGTTTTCACATCTCCTCATCAATATTCATAGCTTCAACAAAAAGAACTTACCTATATTTCACAAACAAATCATCCCATAACGGGCAATTTGTCCGTCAAATTCCATCCCTAGACGAACCCAATCCTCTATTTCACTTTTTCTTATTAAAGTATACTATATTCTATTCTATTGTTAAAAATTGAAATGGAAAATAAAATTATTTAAATTTTTTGAGATATTATTAATTTTATAATTTATGATTATTTGATTTTTTCACAAATTTTAAAATAATTTATATTTTAAATTCAAATAATAATAAATAACTCATTTTTAATGCTATAATTAAGTTAGATAAAAAATTGTTCCATTGCCAATATTTCCGTTGATGTGATGGATTTGATGTGAGAGTTGTCAGCTTGTGTGATATGTATATATGTAAAAAAAAAAGAGGGCCCAATATCGCTTGGGAACTAGCCCCTCCTTCCCTCTTAACAAATTAGTGTATAAGAAGTTTTTGTTTGTGGGATCATGTTCTTGAATTTTTTTTAATGGGATGAATAAATTCTTGTGTGTAATGATTTAAGTGTTAAATTCTATAAAAATGTGCACAAATGAGTTGGATCCAATGGCAAGAAGCAAGTAGTTCTTCACCATTGGGCAATATTCAATTTTAGTGAGAGTCTAACTTAGAGCTATAAGGATAGATGTATGGTTGTACCTAGAGAACTTATATGAAATTGTCTTGTGACGTGTCCACACACAAGTGGATCAAAGTTCATTCTCATGTTCTTCCTTTTATCGAGAGTTGGAGTTGTTACATTGGGTAGTTGGGAGCATGGTTTATTCTCCCTTCCACCTAGGTTTAAATTTGATAATGTTTATAAAAATTATTAACTATTTGTATTTAATAATTAAATTATTTTTTATTTTAAATATTAAAATAAATAAATATCGTTACTTTTTTAAATATTAAAAAAATACTAGAAATTTTCATATTAATGAATTTATTATACCAATGATGGAGCCGAATTCAATTATGAAGTTTTCAAAGTACTTGTGTAAGTCTAGGTACATGTTGTTTTCTTCCACACTAGGGTGCAATGTCTCATAAAGAGATGGATAGTGTTTTATATTACAATTGGAAATTTAGTAATTGCACATTAAATATTGTAGGTTTATTTTATAAAATCATCACTATTATAGGTAGGAATGGGTACATGCCAATTTTATTAATAGTTTACATCCTATACACGAAAGCATCCGGGCAGCTTTTGGTGTAATGGATGAATAGAGTCCACATTTAAGTGCAATGAAAGAAAGAGGTAAGATTTGGTGATTGTGTTATTTTATTATTGTCTTTTAGTATTTTTATTTATTTTAAGGTAATAAGATTTTGTAAGATTTATATATATTATTTTAAGGTAATAAAGATTTTGTAAGATTTATATATATAAAATATATTGTTTGAGAGTTTAATGTAAGGAGAGTAATGTTATTTTTTGCTATTTTTTTAATACTATTCAAATTTATTTATTTATTTTTAAAATTAGTATAAATATATTTTTAATTTATTATTATTATTATTATTATTTTTTTTTTTTTTTTTTGCATTTAAAAGAGGTTTGCACTTTAAGAGATTTGATCCATCTTTGATGCGTAATAGATTTCAGGTTAAGATGGATCTATGCTATATGCATACATGCATAGTTAAGTGTTCATAGTTAAGATTAGAACACACTGGTTGTTTTAAAGACATTGAGAGTTGAAACCCCTTTTTCATGCCCCTTCTCTCTCTCAATGTGGGTAATGACTTCAAAAACTTAATATTTGTAATTTTATCAATAAAAACAAAATTACAATGTAACAAATTGAATTGAATCGACTTATTATTTTTATTACTTTTTTAATTCTGCAGAAATTATGTTTCGTTATTGGTATTTTTGTATCTAATGCTTTACTACAACATCTCCCCCATACTAGGCTATAGAGTACCTATTGGTGCAATCAAATTAAATAATAAATCACTTTACAACTTAGTATTTTAGCATACATAGGTATAGAGGAATCAAATAAACATTTTTTTTGTTGTTGTTGACAAGCTTATATGATGTTCTAGTAAATGCTTGCCTTTAATATCAATCTAGGGTCTTAAACTTTACAAAACGCTCAACAAAATATATGCATCTTTAGATGCATTTCACAACTCGAGAAGTGAGAAAATAATTACAACTTATTTACAGTAACTACAATTAATTACAGGACAAATTGTACAAACCATTGCAGCTAAATACCAAAATTAGTTCTTATTAAAAAACAACAAAATTAATCTACAAGAAGCAATGGAAATAATTAATAGCAAGGAAATAATGCAAAAGAAAACTAACTACCAACAAAACCTATTAATCTATTTTACTAAAACAAAATTAATCTAAAGTGTTGATACATAAATAAACAAAAGCTATTAGGAAACAAAACGCATTAGGAACAAACAAAGTATTATGTTGAAAATAAAATGCTATGGAACATAAATATAATTACAAAATTGAATTCTATGCTACAAAAATAGATGAAATATCTCAGAAATATATATTCAAACAAGTATGTGTAGTAGAATAGTGGTTGTCAGATCTGGAGGGGGGAGATCAACGGTCACAGCTTGTCGTGCAAGTTTGTGGGTCCGGAAGGTAAAAACCGCTTATGGTTTACCACCTTCATCGGGCGCCCTCAAAACAAAAGATGGTTTACATGGAAAGCCAGCGATGCCACTCAGTGAGCAGCACGTGGCGGGGGACGGGGAAGGAATACCACCCTCATCACGTGGTATCTATCGTGCTTTTAAGCCCCATGATATGGACACTAGCCATAGGATTAGAGGGAGAAGATCGACGACCAACGTTGCTTGAGCAATTTCGGGGTTTTTCAGCGGGCTACTGCTCCGTGTGTTTTGGTTTTAGTCTGCCGGATCAAAAGTAGATTGGTCAACGGTGGGTCCATGTGCTTGCTTAAGGTTCTAGGGTTGTCTTGGCCTTGGTTTTAGTTAGCCTTTGGGCGGGTTTTTTCAGGCACGTTGTGTATTTATCCCTCTTCCTTTGTGGGGGTTTGCGCCTCTTCCTTAATGGAATTTGGTTATGCTCTTACCATTAAAGGTGCAGTAAGTTCTTTTGTCTTGTATAACTCTAGTTCATGAGATCTTTGTTGAAATTAGGTAGCTCGGGAGGTACTCCTATAGGCCCTATGTGCTAAGATTATGAGGAGAAACCCACAAAAATAAGAGTTTGTGGGCGAGGCACCCAAAATTTGGGGTTCTGACCCAAAGTGGGTGGGCTTGGAACCCAAGGAAAGCAATTTATATTATAGTTAATGATTAAGGTTGAGTTGGCAGCACCTTAATGGTCAAAGGGGTTCCAAGAGTGACCTAAGGACAACTATAAGTAGTCAAAGGATAGGATAACGAAGATTAAGTGAGAAGTGGCATCACTTGTGTGGGGAGCTAGCAAGAAAGAACTCGCAACAAAGGATAAATTTCGTGGAGAGCCAAGGAACAGCAGTAAGGATCCACTATTAGCAAGCAAAGAAGGCCAAATTTCTTTGGTTGAAATGAGGAAGGGGCATATATTTGGAGTAGCCTGGCCAAAGGCAAAACTGCAGGGTCATAGGTATGTCGCAAGGTCGTAGGGGCCGCAAGGCCTATTGGAGATCTTAAGGAGGAGAGACCGAGGCCTATTGGACGTTGAACACAACTCAAAATAGGGAAACATGGTTGCAGATATCTCTAAACAATTTGTTATTGAATGTTGAAGGTTACCATGGTCCAAGGCAATAGGCCATTGGCCAAAAGGAAGTATGTTAAGGCCTTTCACAAGCAAGGAAAAAGTTGACATCAAGATATATAGGGCTGTAAAGTTGACTGAAGCAAAAACAAGGTGATAGCAGGAGGATTGGTTTTCAATAAGCTAAGGAACATGACCTAAAGGTACCAACTCAGGTAGTTACTACAATTTGTATTATTGTGTTTTGTTTTGAGGCAGATGAAGGCCTAAGGGACTTGGCCTCAACCCTAAATTAGTGGTAAAAGGAAGAACCTAATTTATTGGCATTGTATTGGGATTTTAAAGGGCCATGATCCATGGTATGACACCCCTGTGAATTTCTTATTAAAAGACCGATAAGGAAAGAGATTTGGGAATTTAACTCTTGTGTATTATCATTGATATGATTATTGTTATGTTTATGTCATGCAAGTCATTTTGAAGTTAGACACTACTAGTGTGTTTATGCTTCTAATTAAGACATAGACCATACCTAGGGTGCGTGGAAATTCTAACATGGTATTAGAGCAACTTTTTTGAAGGGCATTTGTATCATAGTATGCACAAGGATAAACTCTAAGAGGGAGTTGAGTTGACTTGCATTCAAGGAAGGATATATTTCCAAAAATGATTTATGGCTTGAGGTATGAGGACTAGTTGGATGGGCTTTTCAACTACAGTCAATGAAAGGAAAAAAACAAGCTAGTATTGTTGGTGAATGATCTATGGGAGTTTGTGGACACTAAGGTCACCCCACCTTCTGACATGGAAAAGTTTGATAGGCATAACAAGTCAGATGTGAAGGTCAAGTTGATCATACTTAATTGAAACAATATCACTTGATGCCTAATCTCATTGAGAAAATCACCGTAAAGGATATGTGGGAGGATCTGAAAGTTTTGTTTCAAAACAAGAATGAGAACCAGAAGATGGTATTGAGATAGACGCTTTAGGACATCAAGATGACAGGTGGAGAGAACATAACTTTATATCGTACAAGGGTTCAACAAGTTTGTGACAAGCTTACTTCCATTGGTGATGATGTTCATTAGTGAGGACTGCCTCGAAGTGCTTCTTAGGGAGGTGGAAGTCATTCATCAAAGGAATAATCTCATGAGAGAATATATCAGATTGGAACAAATTATAGGATGATTTCATCTAGGAGGAAATTTTGGATGAGGATCTTTAGCCAAAGAATACTAATGATGAAAACGTTCCTCTCACTAGTAAGCTAAAGAAGGGAAAAAGGAAGTTAAAAAGTTGCAACAAGAATAAGGATTTGAGAAAGTGAAATGCTTTTCATGTGGCAAGTCTGGTCATTATGCGAGTAAGTGTCCACATAGGAAGAAAGGAGGGAATGAGAAGAAGAAGGAGATGGAAATGGCTATTCTAGCTACAATAAAAAGGGATGATTTTAACAAAAGATTAAATGAGGAGTTTTCTTTGATCTCTCATTTCTTAGGAAGCACCATTCCCAAGGGTGCTTAGTTCATAGATAATAGAGTGTCAAAGAATATGACAGAAGCACGATAATTATTTGAGACCTTGACTAAATGGGACTTTGATCTACATGTGAAGAATTGTTATAAAAATCAAAAGGTAGTCAGAGGAACATGGATTGTACCATTTAGGATGGAATTAGGAGGATTGATCGAAGTCTAAGATGTACTTTGGGAAGTGAAGCTCAGTTGTAGCATGTTGTATGTTTCAACAATTGAGGCAAAGGGGTTTAAAGTAATGTTCTAGGATGGAAAAGTAATGTTAAAGCTGAGTGGCTCTAACTGCAGTTCAAGAGTGGTCCCTAGAGTCAAAGGGAATGGTCTATATAAGCTAAAGGGAAAGCCTATTAACCAAGGAAAAAATAAGGCTCCAAAGACTCAAAGGAAGTCGAGTTCCATAGGGAGTTTGCAGATTTATATGAAGAGGTGGAAACCCTATAGGAGTGCATTATTAGAGGCAAGAAATGAGACTTTTATAGCTCACAAGAAGGAGCCATGGAATGGATTAAAGGTATATTTGGAATTGAAGATGTGGAACTATTCTAGTAGCTAAGACACTTCTGAGAAGGATGTTGTTCAGACTACAAGTTATGCTTCTATGGTGGAAAATGAAGCATATGATGATTGTTAGAGGGCCACCATGGAAGAGGATTATGTTTTGACGTGGGAAGCAGAAAGCCCTTAGAGAAAGAAAGTACCTCCCTTGCTAAGAGGGAGTGTTGAAATTAGGTAGCCTCATGAGGTACTCACACAAGCCCTAAGTGTTAGGATTGTGAGTAGAAAACCCACAAAAAGAAGAGTTTGTGGGTGAGGCACCCAATGTTTGGGGTTCTAACACAATGTGGGTGGGCTTGGAACCCAAGTAAAGAAATTTAATATTCTAACTAATGACTAGGGGTAGTTGGAAACACCTTAGTGAGAAAAGGGGTTCCAAGAGTGACCTAAGGACAACTATAAGTAGCCAAAGGTTAGTCTAATGGAGATCAAGTCAGAATTTACATTACTTGTGTGGAGAACTAGTAAGCAAGAAGTCATAAAAAAAGATAAAGTCTATGGAGAGCCAAGGAATAACAATAAGAAGATGAAGCCAATAACCAAAGAACTTTAAGTTTCAGTGGTTAAAAGGAGGAATGTGGCATTTGTTTGGAGTAGCTTGGCTGAAGGCTAAATTGCAGGTAGGCCATAGGGCCTGCTACAGACCTTGAGGAGGATAGATTGACACTTATTGGATGTTGAATGCATGTTAGAACAGAGAAACAAGGATGTGGATAGCCCAAAATAGTTTGTTGTTGAATGTTGAAGTTGGCCATGGTATAAGGGAGTAGACCAAGGGTAAAAAGGAAGTTTGTTAGGGCCTTTCATAGGCAAGTAAAAATCTTATAGAAAGGTATACAAGGTTGTAAAGTTGACTAAAGCAACAACAAGGTGACAACATGAAAAATGGTTTGAAAGGACAACAACAAGCCAAGGGCCATGGGCTAAAGGTACCAACTCATGTAATTATTGTAGTTTGTGTTATTTGTGTTTTGTTTTGGGGCAGATAAAGGCTTGAGGGACTTGGCCTCTACCATAGGCTATTGGTTAAAGGACAAGCGTGATTTATTGGGATTGTACTGGAGTTCTAAAGGGCCATGATCATTGGTACAAGAGCTCTATGGTTTTCTTAATAAATTATTGATAAGGAACAAGGTTTGGGCATTTATATCTTGTGTATTATCATTGATCTAATTGTTTTTATATTCTTGTCGTGCAAGTCCTTTTGAAGTTAGACATTGCTAGTGTATTTATGCTTCTAGTTAAGGCATAAACCAAACCTAGGGTGTGTGGAAATTCTAACAATCTCTTGAATTCATTTTCCAACCATGATTGAAAAGATCATAAACTAATGTCCCTAATGTAATTCTTTGGATTCCAATTTGAAATTGCAGAAATCAGATAACTATGCAAATAAAATTCACACACTAAATTTCTCATTTAAGGAATATTAGGAAAGTAAAGCAAACATAAATTTCTACTAGAAGTTCTAAATTTCCATAGGTAAGTTTGAAATGAGCCATTTGATTTGAAATCAAATCCACTATCTTTGAAATATAAAGTATATACTCACGATGGAGGTTGACATAATATCAATTCAGAAGTTAACTCACCCAAGCTGTTAATTTTTTCCTTCAATTCTGAATTTGTTCTTCTTTTCTTACAACTCTTCATCATAATTATGTTTAATTATTACATGTTCTTTGTGCAATCGTTTGCTTTTCTCTCGTAGATTCCAAATTTTATTTGCTTGACTGCTACAAAATTCAAAAACTCTTTCTTTTTCTTCATGAATACACTTCTGAAGAGTTTCAATAAGGATGTTCTCTTCAGGGTTAAATGATGCATATATACTTTTTTGTGTGCTTCGCTCGATATTGAGCCCTTTTACTTGCTCTCTCAACTTTTCAATTTCCTCCATTACATGCAAATCACAATTGTATTGTTTTTGTGATGTCCCACTAGCTTCCTCAGTGGATATCTTCATCTCAGGGTATTCTACCACCATTGCGTCAGAAGAAAGTTTTATCTCTATTTTGCTACTGGATGAATCTATAATTTCTCTTCATTTCTTCGACCTTCTTCCTAGTGGTTCTTGCGTTTCATTGGTAGAACCTTATTGTTTTTGTCAATAAATTCTATAAGGTAGTTTAGACTCAAACGTTGGTGAGTCTAAATTCTCAATAAATTCATCGCAATTGGCAGTTGGTCTTTGTTCAGTAAATGTAGCTTTTGCTAAAAGATAAATTAGCTCATGGTGTGCTAACTAGTCATATTTACCCTTCTGAAATCGGCTCACCATGGCTTGTAAATATTTTAATATGAAGTATGGAGCATTAATTCTTCTATTCCTTCTGAGATGTGCTAGGAAATAGGAATGATTAGTCACAGGAAGGGAGGTTTTTCATTAACAAGTGAAGTACCTGGTGATATGTTGAAGTACTTTGACATAAGGTTCTAGCAATGACAAATGCCTTACTCCTTGTCCATTATCTTCTAGTAATTCCCCTTCCTCGAGGAATACTCTTATGGCAATAATCAACTCTACTCATTCCTTAAACCACAATTTTCCTTCCACAAATATTCATGTTACTCAAGCTATACCATTTCCTCAGAGATGGTAAAGCTCAAGTCTGTAATTTGAGTTGTATTTTTAAGGAGGTCAAAGTATATGGCAAAATGCCTTGTTAGGGGTACACTAGTGTTCTCAATTATGTAGAAACGTATTAGGCATCTTGCTCTTTTGCATATTCCTACAACTTCTAGATTCTGCATAACCACACTCGATAAAATGGGCTCCCGTCTGAACAAATTACTGCCCATTATGATGCTCTTCTTGCATAATTCTATTGTTACCACCCTACTTCTAAAATTTCCTATGGACTTATTATTATTATTATTTATTTCATGCAATATTTAAAATTTCTGTTATATTTCTAATATTACAACACATGAAACAAAATCATAATCATATTATATCATATCAAAGTGCACATATATACCATAGTAAAATTTCAATTAAGTTACAACTAAGATGTCATTCCAGGAGGTAAATCTGTCAAACCAGGAGGTAACTCCTCAAATCAAAACTCATATTATTCATTCAGGTTGTTCATTATTATATACAAGAGGGAGTGACTATTCGGTTCATCTCCCAATGACTCTCTATCTTCTCTATTATCTATTTACATTAATTACAACTGTACACCCAATCCCTCTGATTAGGTGTCAACAAAATCGTGGAGAAGGCTAGAGGATCGAAATTTAGTCATCACTCGCCAGAGGAAGGAGTAGGTGTAGCGACAAGAAGGGGACAAGGGTTAGGGAGAGACACAGAACTCAACGTTAGAGCAACAATGGTGGCAAGGAATTTTTTTTAGAATGTCATTGTGGAGAGGGGGGGCAAGTCACTCCCCTTCTAGGTTGTTTTAAGAGCTCCAGAGCAACCAGGCTCCTTGATCACCCCTATAGTTGTACCACTAGAGACTTGAAGGCAACCTCACTATGGACAAATGTTATAAGATCCATGGGGATAGAAGGAAGATTGAGTGGCTCAATGACAAGCCACATTTTTGTGTCGGGGGCCTATTGGAGCCCATGTTTTTTTTTGTGAAATTTTGCTGAAAGAGTTAGGAATTTTTATTGATAATTGTTTTAATTTGGAAAAGTTGTTACAATTTTTTCCTAACTTTAGAAATCGTTATCAAATTGTTAATATGTATTCTCAAATTAGATCACAAGAGAATCAAGAGATTCTCATGACGATCTTATCATTGTACTATGAAATTATAAAGAGGTGTGTTTTCTACCCGCACTAGATAGGCATATAGAAATAGATAGACATTGATAGAGGGGGAGAGTACCAACATTGTAATCTTGTATGTTTCAATAAATCTCAATCATCTGTGGCGCCATACCTTTTTGTTGACTAGCTTGTGTGTTGTGTAGTGTACTAGCCCCTGTTAGGAAGGAAGGGCCCTCCTTCTTAGGAGGGATCACTAGTTAGGAAGGTATTGTAGCTGTTTGATTTATTTCCTCTCCGTTATAATTCATGTGTGATTATTGTTACTATTATTATTAGTATTGTTAATGATTTAATGATTGCAAAAATCTAACATATGTATTGTGTAACAACATAGGTCCTGGACCGATCCCTTTGTTAGTGTGAAATTTATTTAATTACTATTGTAGTTTGATGGTGTGTTCATTTCATTTGAATGTGTGTTTCAACATTTGTTGAGAGAATGGTTTCCAAGAGTGCTGATCTTTTTTGAATAAGAGTGACAATGTGACATTTTGGTTTTATTCTAGATTGTGTGTTTATTTCTTCAGAGTGTGGACAAGGTTTGAGAGTGGAACAACCAGAGTGTTGAATTGATGAGAGTGTGATTACAAGGATTGAGTTTGAGATTCATTAACACTAACCTAATTTTCCCTTGCATGTATTTTTCATAATAGCCTTGCAATAACAAAACCTACCTGGATTAACAAATAATGTGAAGAGTTGGAACTATTGCTTTGAATTAAAAGGACAATTGTTCTACCGAACAACAAGATGAAGAAAAACCTATAGATAACTTTCACATAATGCAAGTGGAAGCAAAACTTTAAATGTTGTATGGAATCTGAAGCAAACTTTTTTAAGGGTCAAAGTAAACATATAATAATTCAGAAGTGTCTAAAATAATTAAATAAATAGTTTACAATTTTAATCAATTAGATTGGCCAATAAATGAAGTATGGGTGTGCATTTTATTGAAGCAAGGAAATTTTGGCCTGCTTCACATAAATGCATGCCCAACCTTCATTTCAAGGACAAATTGAATGATTCACCTTGGAGAGTGCTTTTAAAGTAAACATATAATAATTCAGAAGTGTGTAAAATAATTAAGTGAATAGTCTACAATTTTAAACAATTAGATTGGCCCATAAATGAAGTATGGGTGTGCATTTGATTGAAGCAAGGAAATTTTGGCCTACTTCACATATATGCACGCCCAACATTCAATTCAAGGACAAATTGAATGATTCAACTTGGAGAGTGCTTTTTTACTCATAATTAACATTAATTTTGCACATAGGAATTTTTGTTGTGCATGAATATGCCAAATTGGATTGATTTTGTTGGGTTAAAGTAAAAGTTTGTGTGCCTCAAATAAATGCACACAAGGACCTATACTTAATTGACTGTGCGATAGTGAACATTCCAACCTAAATATAAAACCATTTTATGCAACATACCATAGTCATTTTCATAAAGGAAATGTTACACACTGAAATCCAAGTCTGTTGGAATAACAATTGATCATATTTGCCAATGATCATAGTCAAAACAAATATGCACTCCTAGGCCAAACCAATTAAACTCTTGGAAATGAAATTTGAAATGGGACATGATTAGACAAGGATATCACCTTGGATTGTGTCTAACCAATATCATACATAACTATGTTTCCCACTTTTACACAAATTTCACATAAGGCAAGTCGAAGAAAAACTTAGAATGTTGTAAAAAATATGAAGTATGTATATTTAAGATCAAAGTAAAGATATAACAATGTAAAAGTGTGTAAAATCATTAAAAAAACATTATATTATTTAATTAGTTAGATTGGCCAATAAATGAAGCCTGGGCATGCATTTTAGTGAAGCAAGGCAATTTTGGCCTGCTTCACAAAAATGCATGCCCAACTTTCATTTCAAGACCAGTATTTTTGCCTATGAGGGTATTTTCTCTTGAATTGATAAGGCAAAGTCTCAGTGTTGACCAAGTATATTTTATTCCTCCACAAAAAGGGTATATTTTCAAGCTAGAGAGGATTGTAGGGCCATTTATTGTAAACAACAAATAAGCCCTTACACATGTGGAAGTGATGATGAAGGAGTTTGGTTTTGAGAAAGGAGAAAAGTGGCAATATGACCCTCACCATATAATTTATAATAAAAGGGTGCAAATTAGTTTTGCACCTTATATTCATGAAAGTAGACCACAAATTGAAAAACAATGCAAATTAGGGAGCTTGGCCATGTGGGAGGATGCAACAAAGAATGGATGTTGAAACCACTATGGTAAAAGAGAAGAGTTTGAAGAGGAATTCTCCTAAACAAATAGATGTTGAGATGGATGAATCCCAGTCATAGAAGAGGACTAAAATTCAAACATAGGATGAAGAAGACATACAAATCAAATTAACAGAAGAACCTTCAAATGAGCATGGTTTTCAAATGCAGTTGGGAAATCCAAGGAACACTACTTCCTCTTCAATCCCCACTGATTTGGAGGCATTCACATTAAAAGATACTTCTTCTTCATTTCAAACTTTGCAGAAGAATTATGAAAAAATTAAATAAAGGAGTTATAAAATGATAATTAGTATGGAAACACAACTAACATCTCAAGCAACCTCAAGCTATCAAAGAAGACTGCTCTTTGCTATGGACTGAGAGAGAAATCAATTAAATCTTCCTCTTACATATCCTACTACTTAATCTATTCCTTCAGGACCAGATTTCAGAACATTGAATTTATTTATTAATGTGGTTGATATTCCCTTGCCTGGCAAGATAAATTTGCACATAAAAGCAGGGGAAATGATCTATAGTGACACGAGAAAAAGTTCTTTGATAGTGAGCAAAGCATAATTTTTTTTGGAGAAAGTTTCTAATCAATTGAAACGAGAAAAGGAAAATTCTAGAGCAAAGCATATCCAAAATGAAGAGTGTAGGAAATTAATCATTAAAAGGGAGTAGATCCAAATGACGGGGAAGCCATCAAGACCATGTTGTAGAGCACAGAATCTGAGGTGCAATCATTATGGAAGAAGTTTAAAATGCTTAGGACTGAGCATACTCAAACAAGTGAGTTGGCTCAAGTTGAAAAACAAAAAGAGCTATTAACTGGAGAATTAGTTGATAGAAATAAAGAGATTTCTATTTCACAGGAACAAATGCAGAGCCTACAACAATCAACTAAAAATCATGTTTGCACCACTGTGGTTCCAACTAAATCAGATGACCCCTAAAAGAATTTGACAAAGTTCATGGTAGGGTTCTCAATTTTAGAAGGTGAACTAAAGAAAACCCAAGCAGTTGAATGTAAAGGAGAGGTAATTGAACATAGCAATTGAAAATAACAATAAGCTTACCAATAAGTATAAGGAAGCTAAGGATGAAAGCAAAGAGTTGAAAACCAAGTGGAAAGGTGATATTTCTTTAATTGAGGCTAGACAAATTATTTAGGATGACATTATTCAAGAAGTTCGTCCTATATGGGAATATATTCATATAATTGAACAACAAAATATTATGATAAGAGGATCAGAAATGAGCATTGATCTATGCAAGAAACAAGTAAAAAAAAATCACTCAAGGTCAAGAAGATAATTAAGTATTTGAATTAAAAATATTCAACAAAATTAAGGGTGGGAGACACAATACTTTGGACCAAGCGCAACAATGACGACGTAATTTAACATGTGAAGGCTCATAAACTAAGGTGAAGGTTAGGACCGCATGATTGGAGTTGCACTAAAGTATTCATTTCCTGCATCGTCATCTTAATTGAAGCGAAAGAAAGTGACTAGGTGGATTACTGAATCAATTTTTTTTTTTGTTTCAGAAGAGAGGATGTGAGTTGTCAAATTAAACCATGGAATCCTGAGGTGGTGAACACTAATGAGGCTAATACTGAGGTACAAATATAAAATAAGCTAAGACTGGCTAGGAAAAGACAGGTAGCACGTGTGAACCATCGTATCAAGTTTATCCAAATGAAGATTTTAAACTAGGTTTGTGCATCCTCAGAGTGATTCGAATTAGAAAACCATAATGGCAGAGTCACAATCACAAGTAGCCATGATGAATGAGTGGGAAGAGTGAAACACTATAATATACTACCCAAGGGACGATTGATGAATAAAATAATTGGTGAAAGGAAGTCTCCAAGTAATATAGGATTAAAGGATACGAGGTAAGTTTAAGTTGGAACTAGGAGAAGTGCAAGGGTGGAGCCAAACTGAAGGAGTATGAGGGAGAGCACAGAGGGAGTTGAAGGATAATTGAAAGAGATGGAGGAAATGGTGAGATAAGAGGCCTCAGAGAGTGGCCATGGTAAGGTGATGCGGTTATGGAAGAAGAGACTACGTCAGAAGATCCATAAGTGACATACACATAAAAGAAGATTTCTTCCATGGGAGGTGGTTAAGTTTCCACGGGTGGCCAAGACTAGGGAGAGACCCCTCCGCTCACAGAGATGGTTCTCATGCCATCCCACAGTCTCACTAGTAAGTCTATCCTGACACCCCTTGAAGGAAGGCTTTGAGAGTCCATATGGCGGAACAATGTCAGGACAATTCCCAGTATGGGAGTTGTAGCAGTAGGACATGATTTTTCCCCCTTGCTTAATGGAAGGACAAGGGGACCTTACCCCTAACTGTTACTTGAAATCGGATGTAATCCCTCTTTTGGCGGGTAGAATGAGTTGGAATAACTTTGAGGAAATAGGATGGTTGGTTGAAAAAGTTTGAGCCACCCCACCCTAGTAACGCTCAGAGTATCTTGAAGAAGGAAGAAAGACCAAATCCTTGCCATTACCCACCAAAGGAAGTAGCAGGTACAACAGGGAGAAGAGAGCAATGGTCAAGGATAGCATGGGACTCAAACCCATAGAGCCGATGGTAGTCATGTTTCTCTTTTTGAGAGCACCGTTGTGGGGAGGGGGGATGTTGATAACCCCACCTAGTCTGTTCAAATATCTCTAAGGCAATCGGGTTCCCTATTTACCCCTACACCTACTGTACTCGAAGAAAGAAGACAACCTCGTTAAGGACAAAGGTTCTGGATCCATGGGGATAGAAGAAAGACAAAGTAGCTCGATGATGAGCCACATTTTTGTGTTGTCATGTAACAACGCCCTAATGGGCCTCAGTCTTGTGGTGTAACAACGCTCTAATAGGCCTTAGTTCTTGGGTATGACAACGATCTCTTTGGGCCTTCTTATATGTGATATGAGAAAATATTATGACAGAGATATGGAGGAGATATATTGAGCCCTATGATAGAGATATCATGACAGGCCTATGACTGTTTCGTTGCTAATGTTCTCTCGAGGTTTATGCAATGTGAAAATGTTTTAAAATGAAATTATCTAAAACAAAGACTTCTAGTCCTAAGAAAATTAACATTGTTGGTACTCTATTGGTTAATGGTTAATGCTGAATTTGATTGAGTAAATATTGAAAAGTGTAATAAATTATATGGTTGCCAAATCTAGTCCATAAAATTAAACATTTATGTCGGGAGAGAGGCAACATTATAGGTCATCTATGGATGGTAATGAACCTATTTTCCCAGTTGAAAATATGGTTGGGTTTTTAATTTTAGTTTTTTGTTTCTATTTGGATTTTAAAGTGATTGTTGATTTGATTAGTCTTGTGAAATACTAAAAAAAGGCTTTGTCCCTCGAATCCTCTTATTGTTTTCTTTTTCCTATGTGGCGCTAGTCTTAATTCTAGAAATACTTGGAGTCTTGGATTTTGGACATTCCTAGATACAATCATGACAGGGCTAGTTATGCTCCTCCTAAAGGGTGTTATAGTGACAAGATGCATGAGATAAGGAATCAGATGAGACACCTAACCATCCAATTGGAAGGCTTGCATAAGGCCATGGTCTACATTAGTACCCAAATAGAATCCAGAATGAAGAAGAACGAAGAGATGGAACTGGGGTAAAGAATTCTAGGACCCTAGTTATTTAATGCAAGGTATGGTGGGTTGCATTCCATCGATATGGTGGAAAACATTCCACCCATATATTACTCTAAGAGGATGCCATTTATCTTATCATGTTCCAATCAATTTTACAATTAGAATGTACAACATTTTTCATTAGATAAATATGACAAACAAGGGTATGTTTCCTCTACTCTATGTCGCAAAATAAAAATTACGTACAAAAAATATGACGATATCAGTAATGTGTTATGATTTACAAATTAGAAGTCCCTTCCTATTTATACATGACCTAAGAGACCTTTGAAATGTGTGGGGAACATTCCTTCTCACATAGCATGAAGTACATCCTCGTTAAATTTGGGTGGGTAGTAACTCATCCTCATTAAATTTTTGTTGTGCATGAATACTCCTAATTGGATTGATTTTATAGGGTAAAAAACAGGGATTGTGTGCCCCAAATAAATGCACACAAGGACCAGTAATCACTAATTGAATAGTATACAATTTGAATCAATCGGATTGGCCAAGAAATGAATCCTCAATGTGAATTTTAGTGAAGCATGACAATTTTGGGCCGCTTTACAAAAATGCACGCCCAATCTTCATTTCAAGGCCAAATTAAATGATTCAAACTGGAGAGTATTTCTTTACTCATAAGTAACATTAATACAATTAAATATTTTTATTTTTTCATATATATATTTATGTTGCTCAAGAGTATGCCAAATTGCATGGATTTCATAGGGTAAATGGCAAGGTTTGTTTACCTCAAATAAATGCACACCGGGACCTGTAATTAGTTGGTAGTGATATAATGATAATTCCAACCTATGGGTCTATGAAATTGTACATCAGTATTGTGGTGTAACAATGATCTAATGGGCCTTAGTCTTGTGGTGTAACATCGGCCTAATGGGCCTTAATCTCATGGTGTAACAACACCCTAATGGGCCTCAATCTTGTGGTGTAACAACACCCTAATGGGCCTTAGTTCTTGTGTATGGAAACAAAATTCTTGGGCCTTCTTACCTGTGATAACATCACAACACCCTAATGGGGCTCAGTCTTTTGGTGTAACAACGTTCTAATGGGCCTCAATCTTGTGGTGTAACAATGCCCTAATGGGCCTCAGTTCTTGGGTATGAAAACGACCTCCTTGGGCCTTCTTATCTGTGATAACACCACAACGACCTAATGGGCCTCAGTCTTTTGGTGTGACAACACCCTAATGGACCTTTTGTGGTGTAACAATGCCCTAATGGGCCTCAGTTCTTAGGTATGACAATGACTTCATTGGGCCTTCTTATCTGTGATATGAGAAAATGTTATGACAAAGATATGAAGGAGATATGTTAAGCCCTATGACATAGATATCATGAAATGTTTATGAATGTTTCACTACATTGTTATTGCTAATGTTCTCTCTACATAATTTCTTCTGATGATATGGGATGAATGAAATGTGTTTTAAAATGCAATTATCTACATCAAAAATTTCTTGCCCCAACAAAATTAACACTATTACTACTCTACTTGTTAATGGTTAATGATGGATATGCTTGAATAAATGTTGGAAAGTGAAATCAATTATATGGTTTTCAAATTTGGTAGATAAAATTAAACATCTATGTGGGGAGAGAGGCAAAATTATAGGTTACCTATGAATGGTAATGAACATATTTTCCCTGTTGAAAGAATGGATAGGTTTGTAATTTTAGCTTTTTGTTTCTATTTGGATTTTAAATAGATTGTTGAGTTGATTGGTCTTATCAAATACTCAAAAAAAGTTTGTCCCTCCAATCCTTTTGTTGTTTTCTTTTTCCTGTGTGGTTGTAGTCTTAATTCTGGCAATACTTGGAGTCTCGGATTTTGGAAATACCTATTATAATATATTATATATATATGACCTTAGATGTAAGGACTAGGATTTTTTGCTTTATATAATAATCCCTTTTCAACATTTATATTTAAATTTTATATACAAGCCTAACCTTTCAAGGTGAAAAGCACAACCTTAAACTATAAAAAAGTGGGTTTGAAACTTTTATAAATTGGAAATTAAAGTTTGTGTAATTTTGGGGTTGAATTGTCACTCATTGGAATAATCCTAAGGAATCAAAGGCTTTCCAATAGGTTAAAGCAATCGAAAGTTACAAGATGAGGACCCGTCAGAAAGCAGGATGACTAAACATCCCATCTCCAAATCAACAACCACAATTCATTTTCACATATCCCCTCCACTTTTCACAAACCACTATGGGGACCCCTTAGAAGGGGTTAATGGTTTTTATGAAAACCACACATCGAAAGTTGGTGAAAACTCATGTACCCATCAGGTGAGCCAGGAAAACGAGCGGGCCCTTACACATCATCAATTCACCTCACCCCTCCATGTCATCTCTCATACATCCATGTCACCCTTCCATACCCCTTAAGTCATCAAGATTTTTTCATTTTTCCTGCTCAGTAAAAATAAGATAAAATGTCATCTCTCTTGTTATTTTCTTTGTCCTCTAGTTGCAGAGTTATCGTGACCAACGTCCAAAGTGTACATTGTCACTTCCACATTAGCATTCGACTCTTCATTGTCTTTGGTTATTGGGTAACTCATAATTCCACATTTAGTCCTTGTCCTTTATTTCAAATTGTAAACATGGATAAAACCCCGAAATCAACTAAAAAACTCGCAATCTATATGTCATCTATTCATACACCCCTTACGGACAAAGAAGCGAAAGTATACGATTCTCGTTGCTCAGATATTTTGGAGATTCAAAAAGGCATTCTTGACCATTCCAAGGACTCTAATAATCTTTTTCGAGTTGCCCAGGCTAGCATTTATCATGTAATTGTCCCACATACCTATGATTTCCCCAAATTTGTCAGTTGCTTAGTGTCTTCCCTTGCCCCATAAAGGAAATTTTTTGTCTTCTTTAGGGAAGAATATTTTTGAGGTCAATTTAGAGCTAATAAAAAAAGATTTTAATTTTCCTACAGTTGGGAATCCAAGAGCTTTTTAGATGAGTCCTTACTCCTCACTTATAAACATCTTTCTAAATGGAATAAGGAAGATGTTGTCGCCTACTCTACATCTCCTTACATTCACGCTTACGATACCCGATTTTTTACAAAGGTAAGACAACAGGTTTCATGTTTGGGAAGGGGGACCTATGAAGATCTTAAATATCAAAATGGAGTGGAACAAACTACAAATCGAAGGTAAGAGACGAGCTCCCAGAAGTCATCCTTCTCTTTCTTTTCACCCCTTCGACATGTGGCGACAAGTGATAGGCGCTTAAAATTCTTATCAGATCTCGAGACCTTGGAATAAACTTACCAGTAAAGAGTGTGCAACTTTTGGGCGGATCACCATTCATCTCCACCTTGCCACTTTCCGGAAGTAGTCCGAAGGGGCAACATTTGTGGACAATAAACTTCCACCCCTCCTGAGTTGAATAATCAGCTTTTGATGCAACAACGGAGATTCATTTTGGGGAGGTTGAAGAGATCTCCCTCCTACCATTGTTCGACCTTCAGAACCATGTGGGGACCATGCTAGCTGGCGAGTTTCACTCGCAGGCACTGTAAAAGGTAAATTTCAAAGTTTGTAATGGTAACCCCACGTCCCCCCCTCGCTCCTATCGGCCACCTCACCTACAATTGTCAAATCCTGTCGTGATATGTGTAGAACCTCTGTGATTTCATCGTGATGTCACCCGATCGTTGGCCCCATTGGTTATAAAATACTCCCTCGCTTAAATTTTAAAATTCCCTTCGTTGTTTCCCAGTGCTCCTCCCACTTGTAACCTGCTCAGAATGTTGTATGTAGACCCCTTTGTCCCAACAACTCGTCCTGGTGTCATTTTCATCCTCCTTTACGCTGACTAGGTAATCTTCTCATCCTTACTTCATGTTTTCTATAACAATTTAAAAATTGAGAAATGGCAGCCTCGAGGTCCTCCAAAGCCCTAAAGGCTCCAAAAACGTGTGAGACCAATCCCTTGTCGAGCCTTAACCCCCTCATGGATATGGAAGTGCAAATCATTGACCCAATATGCGCCTACGACCTGGCCAACCTTTGAGGTGACCTATTTGACCAGTACGTCAGGGGGGAAGGCCCTTTTTGAGTGGTGGAATCGAGTTTGTACTACCAAAATGCACCCTTCATGCATTACTTCCCAGAGTTTGTCTCTTGGATGGCAGCGACCTACGTCGACAAAAACAATTATTTCATTTCTTCCCAAGGGGTTAAGATCCTAGAAATCACTCCAAAACTGATTCAAAAAGACTTTATTTAACCTTCTCCCATATAATTAATGCAATTCACGGACACTGCCCTAATGTATTATTACTCTACTCTCCCAACCACTGAGCAAAAACCCTTCTTACAAACCATCTTAGCCCCTGGGCTAGATACCTTGCCTGTTACTAATAATTTCTCCCTCTCCCTCTTTGTAGAGCTCATTCAACCTATCTTGTCCATTATTACTCATCTGCCAGGAGAAGAAGATGCCACCATAGCCGATAAGGCCACCTTGGGCTTCCTCAAGCAAATGCTGCAGCTTGGTTCTGTGCTTCACATCCCAACTTACCTAGCTAAAGCCATTAGGTTCCAGATGCATCACTTGTCCACCACCTCATACTTCATATACTACACCTTATTATTTTATCTTTTTCAATACTCTCATGTTGAAGAATTTGAGTGTTTGGGCCTAAACTTGGTCTCTAGGGACAAAAAGAGGAACTCAATTTTTTATTTGGATGTGGTTGTTAGAAAAATACTAGATTTTCAGAACTATTCACAATTCATCTCCACCTATATGGCCATTTCCTATAAGATCATTCATGGTGTACCTCCTTCCAGAGTTCTCCCCTAGCAGAAAGAACTCCTTTAGCTCAGCAAGAACACCAGGGTGGGGGACTGGTATTTGTTTGAAGATCACATAGAGATTAGAATCTATGGGTGTGAACTCCCCCCCTATCACCTACCTGTTTTCATTCCTATGAGGATATTTTTTTTAGAATTCATTAGGCAAAGTATAACTACAAACCAACTCCAATTTATCCCTACAAAGAAAGGGCATCTGTTCAAATTGGGAATGCCTGTGGGACCTTTTGTTGTTAATGACAGACAAGCCTTCAGGACCATTGAGGCCTTGCTCAAGGAGATGAATTTTTACCTAGGAGAGATCTAGCACTATGAACCTCATGGTGTCATTGCTCAAAGGAGAGAAAAGATAGCCGATTCGACTTATTTACATGAGTTTAAACCTGAGGTAGAATGTAAAGCTAACATTGAATCATGGCCTCTTGACACTTAGACTGATAAAGGCAAAGAATAAAAGAGGCACGTCGGTCAGATTACAGATATCGAGATGGTAGGGACATCCTCATCTAAAAAAGGTTAAGATTGAGAAGGCAGAGGAAGAAGAGTTGGAAACAAGCCTAGTGGATAAAGGTCTAGATCAACCAGGTTTTCATATCTCATTAGAAGATCTGTCATATTCCGTTGCCTCATCTTCTTCATAGCTAGATATTTTAGGTGCAACTGCTAGCACATCAGTCACATGATCAAGCCGGTTTGCATTCAAGGCCATTGAAGAAAGCAATAACAAAGTGAGAAAGTAGATGCAACAACAGGTAGAATCTCATTCAACTCCCTATCACACCACGCTGCTAGCTACAATGGATTTGGAGAGGAATCAAATGAGGTTTTCCTTGCAGCATCCTCGACCCCAATCCTTGCCCTCGGGATCACAATTCAAAACTCTGGATGCGTCTTTGGATATGGAAAATATTCCCCTCCCAGAAAAAATCAATTTCCACAGGCAGGTTGGGGAAATGCTATAAAATGAGCTGAATAAGAATTCCTTGACCATCAACAAGGCAGAAAAACTATTGGATAAAGCCGCACATAGGCTGAAGCAAGAGAAAGCCAACTCTCATGCTCTTCACATACAAAACGAAAACTTCAAGGAGCTGGTGGTGACTATTGGGGTAAATCCTAAAGACAGGTCACCTATTGAGACTATTCTCAAGGGTTCTCAAGAAGACATTCAAGAGCTAAGGCATAAGTTACAAATTCCAGGAAATGAACATGTCCAGACCAAGGAGGTAGCGCAAATAGAGGCAGAAAAATATATCTTGGCCAACGAGACCATTGACAGTAACAATGAGGTTGTAGCCCTCAAGCAAACGATTGATGAGTTGCAGTAGAAGATTGAATCACATATGTGCACATTTATCATCCTTAAGGATCCTAAAAACCCTACTAAGTAGCTAACCAAGACCCTTACTGAACTTCAACTTTCAGAAGCGGAATTAAAAAAGGTACAAAGAGATCCTGAACTTCAACTTTCTGGTTCATAACCTTGCATTGTCATTATCTAGGGTGTTATCTAGTTGGTTTATTATTGGTGAAGTGGTTGTCAAGGGTCATTTGCAAAGCTTGCATGGGTGATCAGTGAACTAATGGTAAGGAATTAATGACAAGACGCCTTTGTAGTTCTAGGGTGGAGTGGGACGTAGCCACCACTGCCATTGTGTACCATATCTTAACTTTCCCAAAGCAGTGCCATTGTGTCTAAGCATTGAAGAAGTGCACCAGGGCAACGAGGAAGATTATAACAAAGGGCCAGATGGAAAGGGAGATGATAGAGTTTGTTAAGTATATGAAAACTTCAAGCACTCAACACACAAAATCCTAGTGCATACATGAATTATACTAGTACACTAAGGAATTTGTCGCAGTAGCTTTGTCACTATAGGAAGAGGAGTTACAATACATCATTGATAAGTTGGACGCTCTCGAGCGGCACAACAAGTTCTTAATAACCCTTGTCTCTTGGTTAGTGAAGAAGCAAGGTGGAAAGATCTAGGTGCGAGTGTTAAGAACCTTCAAGGAGGCTCCCATCACCCTCTTTGATAAGGCTAAGCACCTTGGAGCATTATGACCTTTTCGTTTTACTCTTATTATTTTAGTTTTATATTGGTCTCCTTCTCGGCTTTTACACCAATACTTTAGCTTTACATGGAACTTGTTGTTAAAATGATTAAGGCCTGGTTTCCCTCAATGGGCAAGTCAAGTTTTGTCTTAATTCATGATAAATCATAGTTTCCCATCTCAAGGTAGGATTGCAATTTTGGTATTAATTTATGTTATAGTCATAATCCTACCTCTCATAATTGCATTAGTTGTTATCAATAAATATTATAGACAATAAAACAAAAAAGTAATAGAGTAAACCTTCTCCTTATATATATATCTATATATAGATTTGTGAAAGATATATTTTAATAAATTTATTATAATTAATTTTAATACAGGGAATTTTTTTGAATTATATTTGTTAATTGGGGTTATCTTGGGTGGTTGGGAAGAAAGAATGGAATCCTCCCCACCCAAGTTCAATTCTCGCAAGTGGCATGATGAACGCTCACAATAATGATAGTACAATGTGTTGTACATGTGAAAAAAATGAGTTATATTTATTAATAATTAGTAAAATTTTGATCGTACACATTCCCTACGACTAATATATACCTTTGCAACATGAATCTCATGGTTGAGAGATGAGTGACAACTAGGATTTCCATAATTCCCTTATCCATGTTGAATTATGGAGATTCATAGAAGAAAATTTGTTGAAGGAATAGCAGTTTAGGCCTCTATTTTGTATAGTGCCATATTGAAAGCCATATATGTTCTTCTGGTTGTTTAGGAAGGCCTGCCCTCAATATTATTGTGGATAAAGAAGCTTTGAATGATGATTTTTATTTTAGAGAAAGGGTTAGTATGCAAATTTAATGAGTATTGGTCATGATTGTTTAATCTACACAAATGGATCTCTAAATCCTGGAAACTCTTATTGCGAGATGATCTGACCATTTATCATTTGGTTAGGGGTTTGTTTATTGTTGATTTCGATAATGTTAAGGACAAGCAAAAAATTATGATTCTAGGCCTTGGTTTTAGGGCAACACTAGCCTTTTTTTGCAACCCTGGACTCCCACCTTTGATCTGTTATTGACATATATTTCCTCAACTCCCGTTTAGTTTAGGATTTTAAAACTTCCAGTGCATTTTTGGAATCTCTCAATGTTACCCTCTATTGGAAATGTGTTAAGGATTTTTTTTTTTGTTATAGTCTAGCAGGAAAATTGTATTATAAAACAACGTATACATGAATTTGTGTGGAGATGGATTTCAAGAGGAGTTTTCTTGCTAAAATTAATATGTCGGCTCCAGATTATGCGTGGACTTAAAAGATCGATTATGAAAATGTATCTTTTCATTGTAGAGCATGCTATGAAACTAGGTATATACTAAAAAACTGTCCAAAGTGTTTGCAAAACAACAATGCTCAGAAAAATAATCAGAGATCTATATGGTGTGAGGGATCTCAGTACAAGAATTACTCGATATATAAGGCAAAAAAACCTCAGAGTGAGGAAGAAGCATAGGAAATTCAGGAAGGAAATTCTGACAAAGGCGATTCTATGAAGCAATCGACAATCAATCAAGAAGAAGTGCATGGAGACTCGTAAGATTCAGCATCAATGTAATAACAACAAATTTCAATGAAAGATGAACAACCCCCTTAATCCCTAAGTAAAATTGTTGAAAAAACCATTCCTCATTCAGATCAAGCAGATAAGGAAGATATGGAAAATAACAAGGTTCACACATCAAAGGATTCACTGAATGCGAAAGAAACTACAAATTGGATTAAAGTGTGAAAGAAGAAGAAAAATATTTCACCAAGAAAACCCAGAAGTCAGTCTAAATTAAAGTAGCAGAAAATTGAGTGTAAATGCATGTTGATTTGAGGAGTTTTTTGGAAAAATATTTGTTGGAAAGGGTTGAAATTTTTGTTTCATGGGGAATCATTTGAGGGTTTGGATTGGGTCTTTATGTTCAATCTCAAACCAACAAGGAATATTGGCACTATTGAATAAATGTAATGGTTTTGGGTCAGATCCCAACTCTCTTTTTTAATAAAATTCCCATGCCTATTTATTTGAAAAAAAAACAATGAAATTTTATTATAATTCATTTAAGTTTGATTTTCATCATATCCTATATTCTTTATTCTTAAATTTTGGTTTTTATTTTTTAGTTGATTGGCCCATAAAGAGTTTGAACATGAAAGGTCATAGAACATAACACTTCATTTTTAAAGCAATTGCCAATTGAGCTAACCAATTTACTCATTATATTTTAATTTTTATTTAAAATATCTTAAAACAATACATATTATGAGTTCTAGCAAAAAGGTTTAATAAATGAAATCACTTTTAAACAAATTATAATTTAACAATATCTTAATGATAATTTTATTATTACCAGTCAAGTTTTGATTATGAATTGTACATTTTCTTTATTAAAAATAAGCACGAAAAGTAGCCTTTGTTCAAAACATCATAATAATAATTTTAAATTGGTGAAATTGAAAAGATTAAATATCAATATTAATATTGTATGATTAGATTTAAAATATTTAAAGATATCAAAATCTAATTTTCAACATTTAAAAACAAGGGCTACATAGTAGCTAGTACCGGAGGCTTAGCTTAAATATACTTTAATTAAACTAAAAATAAAAAAGACAAATATTTCATCACAAAAATAAAACAACAAATAAAATGTTGTATTGTTGAATGCCATCCCAAAAATTAAAAAATATGATTAACTAATATTGTTTTTTTAACATAGAATACATTCATAATAATTTATAATATATATATATATGGAAATACGTTTAAATACAATAATGAAGTGATCTTAAATTGCAAATATAGGAGAAAAAATATTTCATGAAATGAAAAAATAAAATAAAATAAATTTAAGTTAAATAAAAGGAATGAACTAAAAAAATTAATAACTAATAGAATGGAAGTTACTAAACAACCCATAATAAAACCTCAACCAATCACCTTACAAATAAATACATTTAAATAATAATTAAAAATAGCAAAATTGAATTCCTAATGCTAAACTATAGATAAACGTCAAAAAGATTTAGTAAAAAACAAAACTCAACATGTTATACCACACCTGCCCAAAGTATAATAACAATTTCATTAATCAAAATTACAATTTAACAACTATTATCTAAACAAATTTGGTTAATAAACAATTGTAAAAAAATAAAAGTAAAAACTTTTTCTTAGAATACACTTAAAACAAAAACAAAAAAACAAAACAATATATTAAAAATAATAATTACATATTATAAACATGATAAATAACATTTAAACTATTATAGTATACCTGTAAAAAAAATTTTTTTAATAATTTAAACAATATATAATCGAAACTTACCCATATATAATTAATATTTTTTATTTTAATTTTGTACTTATTTATTTTATTAATATAAAAACAACTTTAAAACTCAGCTTTTTAACTTTTATGTTTTCCAAAACGTTATCAAATTTCAATTGGATGGCTTAAGCACATATGCTTTGAACAAAAAACCATGAACATGAACATTTCAATTTAAATGCCTTATCCCTTAAACTTCTTTATTATCCTAACTTTGGAATTTTCACATACACGGTATTAAATAAAACGCCTATTTTCCCATTTTCAACTTTTTTATTTGAGAATATGAAATTTCATTCATAATATAAAACGCTAACCATGAACATGAACATTTCAATTTAAATGCCTTATCCCTTAAACTTCTTTATTATCCTAACTTTGGAATTTTCACATACACGGTATTAAATAAAACGCCTATTTTCCCATTTTCAGCTTTTTTATTTACGAATATGAAATTTCATTCATAATATAAAACGCTATTTTCCCATTTTCAACTCTTTTTCCAAATATGAAATTTTATCTCTAATATAAAACGTTTATTTTCCCATTTTCACTCTTTTTCCAAATAGGAAATTTCATCCCTAATATAAAACACCTATTTTCCCATTTTCAACTTTTCACATCTCCTCATCAATTCACAGTTTCAACAAAAAAAAACTTAACTATTTTGAAATTTTCTTACTTATATTTCATGAACAAATCACCCCATGACAGACAATTTGTCCGTCAAATTCCATCCCTAGAGGAGCTGGATCCTCTATTTCACTTTTTGTTATTAAAATATACTATATTTCATTTTATTGTTAAACACTGAAATAGAAAATATTTTATTTTTTATATATTATTAATTTTATAATTTTAATATATTTGATTTTTCACAAATTTTAAATAATTATATTTTTAAATTCAAATAAAATAATAATTATTTTCAATGCTACAATTAAGTTAGATAAGGAATTAGTGTATAAAAAGTTTTTGTTTGTGGGATTAGGTATTTTTTTTAATGGGATAAATAAATTCCTGTGTGTAATGATTTAAGTGTTAAAATTTATAAAGGTGTGCTCAAATGAGTTGGATCAAATGGCAAGAAGCAAGTAGTTCTTCACCATTGGGCAATATTAAACTTTCATGAGGGCCTAACTTAGAGCTATGAGGATAGATGTGTCGCTGTACATAGAGAGATTATATGAAATTGTCTTGTGACATATCCACACACAAGTGGATCAAAGTCCATTCTCATGTCCTTCTTTTTATCAAGAGTTGGAGTTGTTAGATTGGGTTGTTGGAGTTGTTAGATTGGGTAGTTGGGAGCATGGTTTATTGTCCCATCCACCTAGGTTCAATTCCAAGGGACATGTTTGTCCCATTGCGATAAGGCTTAAAGAGTAGGCATCCACAACCACACAATTTCTCAACTCTTTCTAAGTTACTAATATATCTAGTTTGCAAATGGTTAGATACACTATTAGTTTCATATTGATAATCAAAATATTTGATTACGAACCTTGCCTATATTACTTTATTATACACGGTATTATATAAAACGCCTATTTTCCCATTTTCCACTCTTTTTCCAAATAGGAAATTTCATCCATAATATAAAACGTTTATTTTCCCATTTTCAACTCCTTTTCCAAATAGGAAATTTCATCCATAATATAAAACGCCTATTTTCCCATTTTCAACCTTTTTCCAAATAAGAAATTTCATCTATTCTATAAATATGAAATGATATTTTAAAAAAGTATAAAAAAAGTAAAATTCATCGCCTCTTTGATCCAGCATAGCACAGACGAACGGGATCCTCTATTTCACTTTTTGTTATTAAAGTATTGCTTTAATTTTATAATGTGTATATACCTAGGTACCTCAGAAGGAGGCATAATTATTTGATCTAAATTAGGGAGGCTTATATTCCATTTTATTGTTAAAAAACCGAGAAGGAAAAATAAAATAATTTAATATATTATTAATTATAATTATAAATATTGATTCCCACAAATTTAAATAATTATATATTTAAATTCTAATAATAATACTAATTTATTTTACAAGAATAGGTTAAGCATTGTGATGGCGGAGCAAACAAGGAAGGCAGTAGGTTAGGGTTTCAAGGATTCACGACCTTACTTGGACAACCTGCAATAGCAAAAACCAAACAAAGGCTGCACCTAGAATTTGACGACGGTTGAGAAGGGATGAGTGGCACGATAGGGCGGGAGAGATCCCCTCCTACAGGAATGTTGCAGTAGGTGAATCAAGCCAATACAGCGCCGCAGGTGGGAATGGGGGAAAAGGCAAAGGGATCCCTGTTTTGGGTGCTGAATGGCAGGCAAGATTCAGAGGGAGATGTCTGCCAAGAGCTGCAAAAAAACCCAGATTTGTCATCCCGAACAATAAGTTGGAAGAATACAAAAGGTACATGAAGGACCATGCCCACATCTACAAATTTATAGGCGCATGGCTGACCGAGAAAGGACTGATAAAATGGATCCAAGACTGATGGAAGCCAAAAGGGCACACAGATCTCAAGCTAGGAACAAAAGGGTTCTTCACAGTGATCTTCTCAAACCTAGAAGACAAAGAAAGGACATTTGAAGACGAACCATACTTCTTCAACAATGTCGGCCTCTTCATCAGGCATTGGGAAGACTGCTACAACCTGGACAAAGAGAAACTTCTAGCTGCCCCAATATGGGTTCGACTTTTCGGCCTACCAATGGACTTCTGGGACCCAGAGATACTAGAAGGCATTGGAAACTCAATTGACACCTTCGTAAAGGTAGCAGACTCGACAAGGAAAGGTCGCTACACCTCCTACGCTAGAATCTGTGTCTACATAAATATATGAAAGCCACTTCCAGACTATATAGAGTTGGAGTATCACGATGAGTTATGGCCACAACCGATAGACTATGAGCACATTCCGTTTTGGTGTCATAGATGCCATGAACAGAACCACCTGTTCCGAGCTTTCCCCCTAAACCAGACAGCCAACCACTCGACGAGGAAAGGGAGGGCGACCCAATGGAAAAAGCGGAAGGAGATCGGTATAAAGAGATGCAAAGGAAGAAAAGAACATCGAGACAGGCCGGGAACCACAAAACACACCAACCAGAGAAGGAGCAAAGGATGCATAACATATTTTTGGTCCTACAGGAAGAAGATCTAGAGACGGAGATAGGGGACTGATCCAAATTTAAACAGGAACGCAATAAAATACAGAGATAACCATATACATAAAGATGCAGCGGAAATAATGCTTCATTTCATTAACAGAAAATACCGAAATATGCTTACAACCAAATGGAAATAAACCAGCTAGGGCAATGGTAGCTTATCTCTGAGAAGAGATGTGACGGCTACATGCCTCTGACTGTTCCGAACTTGTGTTACAATGAGGCTCGAAGGCCTATTTATTGTTGAGAAACAATGGAAAACCCTTCACATTCCAAAACCTAACCCTAGAAGATGAAACGCCAAATTGTGGGCCTCGTTTTTGGTAAATTGGTACATCAATTTCCCGGGGTCGTAACTTTGGCATACGATCTCCGTTTGATGCGTATGATAGCTCGTTAGAAAGATCTATCCGAGAACTACCACTTTGGGAAGGGCAACATCTGTCGATGGACCCATGTTGCCCCCAAAGTTCACAAAAAAACGTCGTTTAGGGCCTCAAAACGACTCCGGAAGTTCAGGACCCGAAAAACTGCTAAAAATAGTAAAATGTAAGACAATTACGGAAACTGAAAAACAGAAAGAGACAGTTGCGGGGGTCCAAATGGGATAGGTGGGTGGCCACCAACATCCACCTGGATTAGGGACACACCTCAAGCAAAAGAAAATCAGGAAGACAAAGGATTAGAGGGGAAAAAATAAGGAAATGTTGATTGAGGTTGAGCAAGCACTGGAGGATAACATGCAAATGGTGAAAAGAGACCTTTCAGCAGTACAAAGATAAGCAGGGCACAATGATCATAAGCCAACCTGAACAGTCATAGGCCCAAACGAATTAAGGACAAGAGACAGGAACACAAGGAAAAGGGGGAAAAAAAGAGGCAGGAAATTGTTGAATGAATCCATATAAATGGTTGGGAAATTACTGGTGAACTTGGGGAGAGTAGTGCCATTATCAGAGGTTTTTCATGAACCGATCAAACTGTTGAAATGATTATTACAACCTGGAACATTGGAGGCCTCAACAACAGATGCAAACAGAGGTACCTTAAGGAGAGATTGAAAAAGGATAAGCCCAACACTATGATAATACAGGAAACTAAAATTAGTGAAAAAAAGCTAAAAGACATAATGAAAAACTTCAAGCGAAATACCAAGTCATGGCCCAGGATGCGAATGGGAGTGCAGGAGGATTGGCGATACTATGGAACACGATAAAAGTCTCGTTTGAAGACTGGGTAAGTGTACCACGAATTCTCACAGGCAAATTCTGCAATCTAGGCTCCAATGAATAGGCTATGCTTTCAGGGGTGTATGGGCCGCATCTCCCTGGAGAACGAGGAGCCTTCCTTCAAAAGTTGAGTGACCTGAGGAATCTATACCCAGATGAGCTATGGGTAGTAGGAGGGGATTTTAATTGATTACAACTCTAGGTGAAAAAAGGGAGGAATGAGGAGAGCAGATTCAGATATGGCAGCCTTCAGAGAAACCATTACTAATTTACGCTTAGTGGATATAGACACAAACAACGAGATTTATACCTGGAACAACAAAAGAGGAGGAGTACACCAAATAGCAAGCTGCCTGGATAGGTTCCTAATCTCAAAACAACTGATGAGTAAAGATATCTTCATAGAAGCAACAATACTCCCATGTATGGGGTCAGACCACTGGTCGGTCCGCCTGGAAGTGGACGTAAAAGATCAACCTAAGAATAGGTCGTTTAGGTTTGAATCCTTTTGGCTCAGGAACCCAAATATCCTAAAAAAGATGGAGGAATGGTGGATACGAAGCACCAAACAAGGCCGGAATAGGATGCATACTTTCTAGTTGAAGCTTAAAGATCTAAAAAAGAGGCTGAAAAAGTGGAACAAGGAGGAGTTCGGTCACATACTTAAAGACAAAATTGAACTCAGTAAGCGTATGGCAGACGTCCAACAAAAAATGATAAAAGATGGAATATCAGAGGACCTGGTGCGAGAAGAAGGGTTACTGATCAATCTGATAGAGGAACGAAGACAACATGAGGAAATCACATGGAAGCAAAAATCGCGGGTTTAGTGGCTGAGACAAGGAAAACATAACATGAGATTCTTCCATAAAGCTATGGTGCATCACCGACAACATAACCGCATATACTCTCTCAAGGATGTAGAAGGACAACGTAAAACACAACATGAAGAAATGGAAGGAGTTTTGGTCATCCATTTCAAACACCTGCTTATGGAGAGTGCAGACAACAGATTGGAAGCCATCCAAAGAATCACACAACAAATTCCAAAAATGATATCGAATGAACAAAATATGGCACTAATGCGAGCTGTAACTGAAGGAGAAGTAGAGGAAATAGTGAAAGGAATGTCAAAGAATAAAACCCCAAGTCCAGACGAATTCACTGTGGAATTTTACCAAGCTAGCTAGCGTTTCACGGGACAGGACATCCTCGAGGTAGTGGAGGAATCAAGATGCAATAAAAAGGTATGTCCTAGCCTTAAATTTACTTTTATCACTTTAATTCCTAAGACAACTAAATCTGAGGATCCTCAAGGATTCTAGCCAATTGCATTGTGCAATGTCATCTACAAGATTATTGCTACTCTAATTTTCAAATGCATGAAACTCCTTCTCCCCAGTCTCATTTCCCCGAAACAATTAGGCTTTGTCGAAGGTTGTCAAATCCTCGATGGCTTTATCTCGTCCCAGGAGGTAGTCCATTCCCTCAAAACCCAGAAGCTCTCGGGCATGATGATAAAACTAGATCTTTCCAAAGCTTATGATAGAGTTAGCTAGGGCTACCTCACGAGCATTATTAAAGCCTATGGCTTTGCCCAAAGATGGATCAACTGGATCTTAGCCATGATATCCTCTCCGGTCTTCTCCATCCTGCTTAATGGAACGCCCACTATGACCTTTAACCCTTCTTGTGGCCTGAGACAAGGGGACCCGATTTCACCCTTCCTATTCATCTTAGCAGCGGATGGGCTGGGCCGGTAAATAAAGGAGCAGGTTCACACCTCCTAGCTCCAAGGGCTAAGAATATGGGGTAATGACATGCCTATCACCCACTAGAAGTTTGTAGATGATATCATGCTCTTCTGCCAAGCCACCCCAAGGGAATCTCGTAGCATAAAATATATCCTTAACACCTTCATGGAAGCCTCAGGAACCAAGACTAATAACGACAAATCCTTCATTTTCTTTTTCAACACCAAAAGAAATGTTAAGACCTACCTTGCAAGAATCCTTGGGTTTAGCTGTGGCAACCTGCCTTCTAAATACCTGGGTATGCGTCTATTAGATAACTCTCTAAGAAATAACTACTGGCAAAACATAATCCAAAAATTACAGGATAAACTCAAGTGTTGGACCTTCCAATTCTTAAATATTGTGGGTAGAACAGTGTTTCTCAAAGCAATTCTTCAGTCGAGCCCCATATACTGTTATGAAACCAACTCACAAAAAGATAGAAAAGATAGTTGAATGCCTTAGAATTCAGCCTCTTCGAGGGGGCAACCTCCTTTACGTTACATAAATGAACAATTATTGGATGATAGAAATGACAAAACCTCCTTTCTATATATAGGAGTCTAATGAGTCACAATATAACCCAACCGACCTAACAATAATAATATAAATCCACAAAAATAACAGTAGAGGGATTTTATGGGGAACATTAATAACAATATGGGGACAATAGGGGCACAACAATATTAATAAGGGATACAAATACAATAGTAATGGGGTAATCACTAGTATTATAGGGACCTAACATGCCCCTCTCCTTCAAATAAGTGTTGTCCTCAACGCTTGAGTAGTTCTGGATGCTTCTGTATAAAATTCTCATCCTCCCATGTGGAATCTTCAGCGGATAAGTTCTTCCACTTGATGAGATACTCCGAAATTGGTCGATTTCGTAGCTGTCGAGTTCTTGTCTATGTGACTACTTTCGGTTCCAATATAATTTTTCTTCCTCGTCAAGTTCTGGCAATATTGTTTGAACTGGGAGCTTGTCGCCTATAACCTTCTTTAGACATGAAACATGGAAAACTGGGTGCACTCGAGAAGCTGCAGGAAGCTCCAATTTGTATGCCATAGTACCAATCTTTTGCAACACCTTGTACGGATCATAATACTTTGGTGATAATTTATTATCCTTTTTAGCTTGCTTCAGGGACATTTGTTTATGTGGTTGTAGCCGTAGGAATATCCAATCACCTACATCAAAACTTATTTCGCTGCGATGTTGATCTGCCTGTTGTTTCATTCTATTCTGCGCCAATACGAGGTTATCTTTTAAGAGTTGGAGGACTTGTTATTGATGTTCGATGTGATGTTCCACTGCTTGAACCTTAGAATTTTCTCTTACATATGATGTGATGGATGGTGGCTGATATCCATAAAGTGCCATAAATGGGGTCATTTTTGTTGCTGTATGGAAGGATGTGTTATACCACCATTCAGCTAGAGGCAACCATTTGACCCATTGTGTCTGTTTATCAGAGACAAAGCAACAAAGATATCCTTCCAAACATTTGTTTACTATCTCAGTTTGCCCATCAGATTGAGGATGATAAGATGAGTTATGAGCTAACTGAGTACCAAGACAAGA
>APFE030259029.1:80436-114634 GCA_000404065.3 Pinus taeda
ATTACATAAATGAACAATTCTTGGATGATACAAATGACAAAACCTCCTTTCTATATATAGGAGTTTAAGGAGTCACAATATAACCCAGCTGACCTAACAATAATATAAAGCCACAAAAATAACAATAGAGAGATTCTATGGGGCACATTAATAACAATATGGGGACAATAGGGGCACAACAATATTAATAAGGGATACAAATACAATAATAATGGGGTAATCACTAGTATTATAGGGACCTAACATATACCAACTTTTTGGAATGCCGGCCCCAAAAGGCACATGCGCCAAGATGGTAGATAATTTCAAGAAATTCCTATGGGGTGGTGCTCAGTAGATCAGGAAATGGGAATTGGTGTCATGGCAGGACCTCGCTAAAAACAAAAAAGAGGACGGAGGCCCAGGACTCAGGGACCCATACCTCCTGAACCAAACCACGGGGGCCAAACTATGGTGGCAATGGATGAACAAGGGAATTGACCTATGGAAAAAAAATATGGACTCGCAAATATAATATGCCCGAGAGACCGAAGGCCATCCTTAGATATCAAGGCCCTCCCAAGGGCTCGACGATTTGGAATCTAGCGGCCAACAATAGACACCTTATCCACCAGCATGTCTTCTGGGAGATCTGCAACGGAAAAACAACTAGATTTTGGACGGAATCTTGGCAACAACGAGAAAAAATGATGGAAAAATAGGAAATCAAAGAAATATATCAGCAGATTCGAGACAACAATACACAGGTAGTGAGACAGTACTGGAAGGAGGAACAGGGGGAGGAAAGTTGGCAAAGATGGAAGACAAGAGAAGACTGGGAACAGACGGCAGACACAGATCAATGGGGCAACCTAGATAGAGAACTGAGGACAAGGAAAATAATGATTCGCCAAGACTCGGACATTTTGAGATGGGGCCACACTACCAAGGGAACTTTCACTATAAGCGAAGCCTATGATATCCAAGTCCGACAGGAAGAGGAAGGATAGGACATAATATGGAAAAAGATCTGGAACGGGGGGTGGTTACTAAACGTAATCCACTTCCTCTAGATGGTCAACAAAGGAAAAATCTTGACTTGGGATCAGTTATAGAGAAGAGGCCTCTTGGAACCCTCCTTTTGTGAGCTATGCCGCCAAAACGAGGAAGACATGAAACATCTCCTCAACAACTGCCCATTTGCGGAACATAAATGGAGACAAATGCAAGGAATTTTTGAAAGGATAGATAGAGACCAAAACACTATCAGAGGAACAATCCTATTATGGCGAACCCACATCTATTCTAGTCCAATAGTAAATAGGGCTTGCAACCTAGGCCTTGGATTCACCCTATGGGCCATATGGAAAGAGAGAAATCACAGAGTTTTCAAGCAAAAAACAACCCCGCAGGAAAAGTATAGGAAGGTATCGTCCAAAACATAAGGGAAACAATCTTGGCAGAACCATGGCATGAAGATGACTCACAAGTGTCACCCCAATAAGGTCGAATATTACAAAAGCTAAACCTGGCACCAGGGATGATAGACAACAAAACATGGAAGCTAAGTAATGTGGGCATGAGCTCGAGGTCCCATTTCACCCCACCGGAAGAAGGGTTCATTAAACTCAACTTTGATGGGGCTTCCAAAGGGAATCATGGAGAAACAGGCCTAGGGACCCTCTTTAGAGACTCCTAGGGCAACACCCGTCTCATCTATGCAGAAAGATGTGGATTCGCCAACAACTATGAGGCGGAATTTGCTGCAATGAGATAGGGCCTCTTAATCACTGTCAGAGTGAGATACAAAAACCTGGAAGTGGAAGGGGATTCAAGCTTGGTAATCAATACAATAGAAAAATTAAATAAGAGCACTAAGTGGGACAAACTTAGCGAGCGCTGGAGAATTGCAAGACTGATCCAGGATATAGGAAAAATCATCCCCAAATTTGACTACATTCAAGTGAAACATGTCCGGAGAGATGGAAACAAGCGGGCCGACTTCCTGGCTAATTAGGGATGTAACCATAAGCAGGATTGGCTAGAAAAACAATGGCCAGTTAGACCAAGGGATACAACCCTTGAACCCCTGGAGGCAACCTTGGAACAAGATCTCTGGTAGAGCTAGGGGAATTGGAGCTAGGAAACCCAAGCTCTCGATCAGGATGAGACGTGGTGTCACGCGACAGACCTTGAGTTGACATGGTCAGTACCAAAGCGTTTATTACAACCGCCCCCCACATGCTTAAGGTAGGGGTGCGATGTCCTCACTCATGAATGCATGGGATGTGGGTTGGTAGGGTGGTAGAGGGAGGGATAAGGAAAGGTGGCGGAGTTGCGGAAGATATTCGACATGCCGGGCAAGTGAAATCTGCAGAGGAGAAGGAAGGAAGCTAAGAGCGGAAGAGACGAGGCAAAACTTCATTTCCGGGCTAGCGATGACTTTCTGGTATGTAGTCTGGTCTCGCTCCTGGTCAATTTCTAAGCTTTGGTTGGATTCCTGCGGTAATTTCATGCGCTGGTGGGGGTTCTGCTAGGGGGAAGGGAGAGGTAAAGGGTCATCCCAATGGGGCGTAGCTCAGTCGGGAACAAACTAGGGGAGGAAAGGGAGGGCCATGGCCCAGCTTTGCGTGTCAGCCATTTTGCTTTTGAGCCAAAATTTTGGCAATGGCATGGATATTATGGGGTTGAGCCAAGCTATAGGCCCATACCTATTAGCCCAGTCCGAGGGTATTAGGGATAGTGACATGTCATGGGGGGGGGTTGAGTGAAGTTGAGAGAGGTAAACAAGAGTTGTGGGTAGGGGGACGGGGCACCAGCAACGCCAACAATTTGCTGAGAAAGCCCTGGCATTTGCATTTGCATGATAGAAAGAGCGAAGAAAGGGACCCTAGGGGGTATAATTGGCAGAGAGGAAAGCATTCCCATGACAGGCAATTGCTAGCTAAGCAAGGGGCATGCAGGTATGACAACAATTGTAAAGCTTGGGTCTAGATGGGCCTAAAATCTTGACTCCTGATGCATGAGGGTGACCAGCAACTGAGCCACAGTAAGGGGGAGCAACACGGGGAAAAGATTGGGGACCTGAGTTTGGAACCCAATCGCCCAGGCCACCTATGACCACATGGATTCCTTAACCCGATGTAGGCCAGGCAACACAGAGAAACAAGGTATGACTAGTCGAGATGGATTGATGTGAATGAAATCAGGGATCTAATGGTGTTTGAATGTTTACAGGGCATCGACGAACACGACATGGATCAAGCAAAACATGGGCGTGGTCGTGGAAGAAAGGGTCTGGCTCCTCGGGAAGCCAAGAGACCCAACCCGGTGGAAGGCCGCAAGGGCCGCAAGCCTGTTGAGTACCTCATAGCAGAAGCAACTGTGACATATCGGGATGAAACAGAAAAAGCCATCTGAAAGATAATTGATGACTGACAAGCAGAGATAAAACATGAGAGGGAACTAGACGACGATATAGAAATATGGAGGACGATGGTTCTTGACCCAGGGAATACGAGAGGTAGAATCACGCAATTCAAACACACTATGTACCTATATTTCTTGATGAAAAGTTTTCTTGGTAAAGCAATGGAATAAATCTTCGTGGGGATGGAAGTCACACTACAGGGCCTGCCCAATTACAAATAAGACATGGAGAAAATCCTCTTTCAGTTGCACAAATAGGATATCAGAATGGATCATATCGACCGTCACATTCCTTGCATCGTGGAGCTGTTTGGTATGCCAGCGGCAACTGCTGAAGATCCCAATCTTGTTACCTCAGACTTCGAGTAGCAGAATGTCAAGAAGGATTAGTTCCTCTATGCTTAGTTTTTGTTTATGCGGATAACATTTAAATTTCATGTTGTTTATGCTAGAAGTTATATAGTATTTGGACATGAGACCGAGAACTACATAGCCTTGCTAGAAAGACTGAAGCAATTTTGTTTTTGGATGGCGTGTAATGCTGACTAGTGGCCAACAGACTCGGTTTCCCCTTGGGGCGAGTTGAGGCCACCAGGTAAATCTGTGTGGTGTAAATTTGCCTTATATATATAATAGAAAATGGATGGTCGTACCAAGAATTACAAAAAATAATAATAATAATTTATTTTTAATGCTATAATCAAGTTAGATAACAAATAACAAATTAGTGTATAAGAAGCTTTTTTTTGTGGGACCAAGGCTCCTAAAATATTTTTCTAATAGGATGAAGAAATTATCCCTTCCGCTGTTAGTTGCAAATGAAGAATTGTTTAGATCGAAGAATTGACCCGTGATAGTAACTGAGATCTGCTCCTTTGGAGAGGACTCAACAGACAAATCATGGTAGAAAATAGAGGATTGAGTATCTAGACACCAGGCGAGGAAATTATTCAGTTGATATAGCGGATCAAGGATGGTACTGAGCTACTTAAACATTTTTTCGATGGATAGATACTTTGTTTCAACAGATCGGAGGGTAAACTTGACCCGCCTTTCGTCTATGACGTCACAATCCATGATAAGCATCACAACTCGTCTTATGGCATAAATTAGGGTCATGACATTTAGATCTGCCCAAAAAGGAGACCGTGTCCGAAACCAAAGACCCCCTATCAAGTTTCTATTAAATCCCCAGATGGGAACCCTGGGGATGTAAAACACATACAATAGTTGGAATTGCGAGACAAGGATGATATTTTGTTTGACTTATAGCAAGTAATAAAGGCAAGCCGAGAACGCAGTCCAGTGGTGAGCAATTCAAGGTTGGATCTTGAAGATCCAATGTTTGACCCACCTGAAGGAACCCTGATCCATATCTTTATTAGATCACTTGAAGGGAAATCAGATTGTTTGAAGGTCGAAAGATGAGAGTGGATAAAAACTCTCAAACAAATGATTCAAGAAAAGATGGATATACTAGCCAGACTACAAACCCTTATCTATGCAGGGAAAGTTTTGCAAGACGATTACAAGCTATAGGATTATAACATTGGATGTGATTCAACCATCTTCCTTAACAAAAGACTTCTAGGAGGATGTCCTCGGACAAGATCAAAAGGCTTAGCTTCTTTCAAAGATGCAATCAAAAGGAAGATGGAGACACAAGAATAACCAGAACAACCTCCCGCTTCTCCTGGTCCCTATATCGTGGAGTAGGTGACCTAGGTGCCAGCTCTGACAATGTATTTGCCTGACGTAAATGAGATTCAAGATGAATTCCTTTCTAAAGCAGTGATTTGTAGATTCAATTTGTTCTGGCCCAAATTGAAGGCACTACATCAATGGATTTTTTCCACATTGACAATAAATTGTGACATCTCTTTATGCTCTAAAGGTTTCTTCATTGTCAAATTCGACACAACAAAAGATAAGGAATATGCTTTGCATGAGGGTCCATGGTTTTAGGGTAATGCAAGTCTATTCATGATACCATGCTTTCCAAGATTTGAGGCAAATAGCATGGTCGTTTCCAAAATTCCAGTGTGGGTAAGGTTACACAATCTACCTTTGCATTTTTGGCATCAAAAAGTTTTAGCATGCATTGGGAATGCTGTGGGGAAATTTTTAAAAGTTGATGTAGATTGTGTCACAAAGGGCATCTTCACCTTTTCCAGAATCTGTGTGGAGATAGATCTTAGTTATGGATTAACATATCACATCCTGCTATACCACAACAATCAACAGTGGTCCCAGCCCCTCGACTATAAGAATACATCTTGCAGATGTCGTACATATCTTCAAATTGGTCATCTTCAAAGTACTCGTCCTCAAAATAAAAAAGAAAGAAAAAAGAAACCGCCACACAAGCCAAAAGGATGGCTGTTTTCCGAAACAAAGGCAGTTGAAACAAATGACAAAGAAACTACAAATAATACCACAAATGACAATGTTCATTATCCCTAGGACACCACGCAAAAGGACGAGATAGAACTTAACTCAACATTAGTATCAATGCCTACGAAACAACAACAACAAATTGTGACGATTACCTCTGACAAAGAAACAATGTAGCAAACGAACTCATGCATCAAAAGGCTCAGATTCTGACAAAGAAAACCCACCAAATATAAATGAGCCTCAGAAGACCATTATATCATCCACACTCAACTCTAGTGGTTGGCGGAAAGTGGAAAAAAAGAAAGGTAGGAAAGAATAGTACAGGGTAACTCTCTGATGAGTTCTTATTGATCTTAGGCAATAGGATCCGTTATTATCCATATGCTTTTAGCATCTACTATATGTAATTGTGTTCTCTTTTTTATGAATAAAATTGCGATTTTTCCTTGGGAAAAAGGATGAAGAAACTCCGTTGTGTAATGACTTAAGTGTTAAAGTTTATAAAGGTGTGCCTAAACTAGTTGGATCCAATGACCAAAAGCTAGTTGTTTTTCACCATTGAGCAATATTCAATTTTCGCGAGGGTCTAATATAAAGCTATGAGGATGCCTTGAGGTAGTGGTTGACTGTGTGGTTGTACCTAGATAGATTATATTGAATGGTTTTGTGACCTGTCCACAAATAAATGGATCAAAGCCCATCCTCATGTCCTTTTTTTTAATAAAGAGTCTCGAGTTGTTAGATTGAGTAGTTGGGAGCATGGTTTGTTCTCCCATCTAGCTAGGTTCAAGTCCAAGAGACATGTTTGTCTCGTTGTGATAAGACTTGAAGAGTAATCATTGTTGGTAATCAATTTATAAAATAAAAAATTGTGAGCTAAGTAATTTATAAAATAAAAAATATAAATTATAGGTTTAAATTTGATAATGTTTTAAAAGTTATTAACTATGGTATTTAAATAATTAAATACCATAATTAAATATTTTTTAATTTAAATATTAAAAGTATAATAAATATGGTTAATTTTTTTAAATATATAAAAAATGCTAGAAATTTTCCTACTAATGAATTTATTATACCAATTATTGAGCCGAATTCAATTATGATGTTTTCAAAGTACATGTTGTTTTCTTCCACACTAAAGGTCAAATGTTGTTTTCTCCCCTAGGGTGCAATGTCTCATAAAGAGATGGGTAGTGTTTTATATTACAATTGGAAGTTTAGTAATTGCACACTAAATATTGTAGGTTTATTTTATAAAATCATCACTATTATAGGTAGGTAGGAATGAGGGTACATACCAATTTTGTTAATAGTTTACATCCTATACACGAAAGCATCCGGGCAGCTTTTGGTGTAATGGATGAATAGACTCCTCATTTAAGTGCAATGAAAAAAGAGAGGTAAGATTGTTTTTGGTGGTTGTGTTATTTTATTATGTTTTTTTGTCAATATTGAATAAAACTTTTTAAAGTATTTTAATTTATTTGAAAGTTAATAAGGATTGGTGTAAGATTCTTTTATTATATATATATATATATATATATATATATATATATATTATTTATTTATTGAGAGTTTAATTATTAAGTGGAAATTTAATTTGGGTACAAGGAAGGGAGGTTTTTTTTTAATATCACTTAATTTTTCAAGTATTTGAAAAAAGTATTTTTTAAATTTTTTATTTTTTAAACTAGTATAAATATATTTTAATTTTGATTTTGTCAAGAGGGATCAAAGCTTTTGAGGTGTAAACCTTTCTTTAAAATTTGTATTTTAAAAGAGGTTTGCACTTATCAAGTACCGATAGGGATCAAATCCATTGAGGTGCAAACCTATCTTCAAATTTTGCATTCTAAAATAGGTTTGTACTTCAAGAGATTTGATCCATCTTTGATGCGTGATAGATTTCAGGTTAAGATGGATCTATGATATATGCATACATGCGTAGTTAAGTACTTTATGTAATGGATGGTAAGATAATGCTACAAGATTAGAACAAACTCGTTAATTTGAAAGACACTGACAGTTGGAACCCTTTGTCATGCTCCCTCTCTCTCTCAATGTGGGAAATGACTTCCAAAACTTAATATTTGTAATTTTATCAATAAAAACAAAATTGCAATGTAACAAATTGAATTGAATAAACTTATTATTTGTATTACTATCTTTATTACTTTTTAATTCTCTTGAAATAATGTTTCATTATTGGTATTTTTGTATCTAACTCTTTACAACATTTCCCCCATACTAGGCTATAGAGTGCCTATTGGTGCAATCAAATTAAACAATAAATCACTTTACAACTTAGTATTTTAGCATGCATACATATAGAGGAATCAAATAAACATTTTTTCTTTTGGTTGTTGACAAATTTTTACAATGTTCTAGTAAATGCTTGCCTTTAATATCAATTGTTGGGAGTGGGATCCCCCAAGGGCAGCTTTGGAGCTAAAAGCCCATGTTTTAGTCAAGTTTTTGTAATATTATGATAAAGAATCCGCATTTTGTGGTCGTGGAGCGCGAAGGTATTATATGTCACAAAGGGTAGTCCGCTCTTAGTTTTGTAAAGTAAAGTCGGATGTAAGAGATCTACCTATGGTCTGCAGACCATGGATTATATAAAAAGAGCTAAGCTCTAAGTAGTTAATATCATAACATGAGGAAGAGAGTCATAGCTTTAGAGTGAGAAGTCTAAGTCTTGGATTGTAGCATAGGTAGAGGCTCTGCAGCTGAGTGCGCGGAGACCTAGGGTAGAAGTCTGTAGCTGAGTTCGTGGACCCCTACAGCTGTGTGCGCAAGGTGAAAAGAGTCTGTAATACTTGGAAGATATCAATAAAAGGAGTTATTTTGCAGTTTGTGTGTATTTGTTCTATTGATAGGTTTGGATATTTTGTGTATGAATTTTCTTTGTTATGCTTCTATGTTGTGCGAATGAATACAATTACATTGAATAATTAAACGCAATTACGAATATCTGATTACGTGGTGATAAACTTAAGTATTCGCAAAATAAGCAAATCACTTAGGATAATTAAGGAATCTGCACAACGCACTACAATAGCAGCGCGAAAGTACCTGAGCCCCAGGTTAGGGTTGCGCGAAGGTTGATCGTATACTTTGGGGAAGGTATTGAAAGTCGGAATAGAGGGTTTGTCTTACAAGCCCTAGAGCGAGACCACCTCCGCGAAGGCAGGGATAGAAGAGATCAAACGACATCACAACCATCTTAAGGTGCGAAAACTTGGTTCCAACATCCCCCCATATTGCTTCGGGTGAGACTTCGGTCCGCGCTCCGCGGGCTGATGCCAAAAGGGCCAGTAGTGTAGGGATTAGTTTGGCTAATTAACGCTGAACCTGGGTCAGGTCCCCTCAAGTCAACAAATGGTTCCGTTGCCAGGACCATAATCTGCATAAGAGATGTGTGATATCATATCATTGGAATCCAACTAAGAAGGAGATTAGAGACTAGTTGGATAAAAAGATTCACGAATTCGCGACACAGGAGAATAGAAACCCACGACTGACAAAGGAACAGTGGTTGGACCGGTACCTGTATACAGAGATCCATGAGATCTTTTTCTGCTCTTTCCCTATTGAGCTATATGAGTGGATCGTGAAGCTAGCAAATAGCCAAGGAAGGTGGAAACTTGACGGTCCTATTGTGTGCACCCCAGATCTAGTGTGAAGGTTGGAAGCATCGAAGGATGAGATCACTTGCGTTGTCGATCATTGGTTCGATCATGTCATATGAGGATTTGTGACTGAATTCGCGGTCAACACCTCAGTGAGCTATAGCGAGGCGAAGCGACGTTTTTTCAAAGGACCGCGAGGTAAGTACTAAGATCTTTGAATACTTGGATTAAAATGCTGTTGTGCGAAAAAACGAGTTATGCAACTACCTTGATGTTCGGGACTACGAGAAGCAGAAAAACTTATAGGAACGAAAGAAAAAAGGGTCGAGAGTATAGCCCCTTTATTTCACCTCCAGGAAGAGATGAAGAAGGGATAACGAAGGTTTCTTCACAAAGTGCTATTCAGTTAATAACACAAGGATTCCCGTGAATAGCACCTCTGCCCACACCACCTCCGACTTCACCACCTTCACCTCTAACTTCACTCGTACCACCTCCACCTTCACCGTGGTTCAGTATGGCAACTACAGTGAAGTTGCCTTTGTTCAAAGGCTTGGGAAATGAGGACCTGGACCAATTCTAGTTCGTTGTGAGGGCTGTATTGGAAGCTCAAGGTGTTACAAATGATCATATAAAGAAGGCGACATTGGTTAGTGCTATGCAAGATCGCACACTAACATGGTATATTAAGTACTCTAATGATAACCTGAATGTTGGAGTAGTAGACATCCAGGAAGCACTAAATAGGGAATTTAGTAGGCCTAAATCCAAGGCGCAGTCGATTGTGGAATTCAAAGAGATCACGATGCAAATAGGCGAGACACCTTGGGAACTAGATTAGAGGCTGAAATGTACAATCTGCAAAGCCAACATGAATTTTACAGATGGACAACATTGTGAGTGGTTTGTGGCTTCGCTACTACCACACTTAAGGAGTGCGTTGTCACAGTAGAGGATAACAACTCAGGCAGAGGCCTTGGAGATTGCCATGAGACTACATGAGACTCTGATGCAAGATCCTAATCTAGGAGTTCAACAAATACATGCGCAGCTGAAGAATCTGTGCCTTGAGATGCAAAGTTTTAAGCAGGACAGGACAGTTCGTCCAGAGGTACGCAAGGAGGTATGGTGCTTGAAATGCAAGAGTCAGGGTCATGACAAAGACCACTAGTTGATCTTTGAAAATTACATTGCAGGAGGAGGATCGATGCCTTTAAGGCCAGAAGCTCAAGCAGGACCTAGCGCGGGACCTGCATTATGGTGCACTATCTGTCAGGTAGCCAGAAAACATGCCACAGATAACTGTCACATGCTATAGAAGTATGTACAAGCACCACGATAGCTGTTCTGTGACTTTTGTAGGTTGGTAGGACATGATGAGCATACTTGCAGGAGTTATGAATTGATGATGGATAGAACTCCTGCCTACAGGGTTCAAGTTGAAACGTGACCCCTTGATCAGAATGCAGGGATGACGTGGACATGATTTCAAGGGTGCGAACGAGGCCAAGGCGGAGGAGGACCTGGTAGAGGTCAAGGACAGTTGATTTGCTACAATTGCGGAGGACCAGGACACTATGCCCGCGATTGCACTAATCCAACGCATCTGTCGTGCAAGTATTGCACATTGTTTGATCATGAAACGGAAGATTGTTCTACGCTGATAGCTAGGATATGTGACAAACGGGTGCTACCACCTCCGTCGAATCAGAACTTGCAGATGATGAGATCTGAGCTGCGCAAGGAAGATCCAAACATAAATATAGTACTCAGAAGTGGAATCGCGATGGGAGATGACAAGGGGGAAACAACTAGAAGACAATACATGGGTTCGTAAAGCCCCGATGAAAGAGGCTGAGTATGGTTTGGAGCACACTCGTGAAACCTTCATGGAAGCTAAGAAAAGCTTCGTTGAGGCCTCCACCTTAGGAAGCAAGGATAATCCTGAGCCAAAGATGGACCCCTCTATGCTCAAAACTTTCTTGGAAACCTGTATGAAGTTATTGCGCGATAGTAAGGTTGCGAAAGGGTTACAAGAACTCATCAATAGATGCGTTGGAATCGTGCCAGGTGAGTCGCGCGTAATACAAAATATTGGTAAGCATAAAACAAGGTCGGGACGAGAGATGAGACTAACCACACAAATAGGAGAGTATGAAATGGATCAGGTCATTTTGGACCTATGATCAGATGCGAATATCCTACCAAAGCAGACTTGTGAATGAATGGGGAGACCCGCGCTGCAATGGTCTCCAATTCAGCTAAGGATGACGAATCAACAGAAAATCATCCCGATGGGGCGGCTGCAGGGGCTGACTGTGGATATTGAGGGAGCAAGCGCACTGGTGGATTTTGAAGTAATAAAGATAGTGGATGACAACAATCCCTACCCTGCACTCCTGGGAATGGACTGGGCTACTGATATGAACGGGGTAATCAATCTGAAGAAGCGAAAGATGATCATTGAGAAGAAATCGCTGCGCGTAATAATACCCCTCGATCCTGCTGAAGGATCAAGCTACACTGGACCTGTTGTGATCGTGAGAGTGATGACGACTTGGATTGTATCTATAAGATGATAGCGTGAGACCAATATTGGGTGAATCCCACCGCGGATGGACGAATTATGTGGGATTGCGAGAATTCCTACACTTCAGACTCCGACGGAGAAATAGAACGCTGGCAGAATAGGTTACATGAAGTAACTACGCTGAATTGCAACATGATGACTCGGTCGTTGCACTGTGTGTTGTCAGAGGTAAGAAATGTGCCTATTTATGATGGTGTAAATGAGGTAGATATCTTTTTGGATGCATTTGAAAGGGAGGTACCAAAAAAGCAGCCCTTCCAGGCCTTGGACTTGGCACTGCACGTTATGCCCGCAAGATGGTGGGGTACGCACAAGGGAAGCTTTAATGATTGGCGCGAATGTAGGAGGATGATGAGAACACGATTCGGGAAGCCTAAGATGCGACTGACAGACAAGTACGATGGGCATAATGATCTGCGTGTGCGTCTAGCCAAATGGACACAAGATTGTGGAGAAAAGCCCTAACTTGAGTGGGTGCACCTGTTCTGTCATACCTTGGATGTTATCCCAATGAATTGGTATATAGAAATAGAGCTCTGCCATGGGACAAGCGAATGGGATATACTGCACGAAGGATTCATGATGACATTCAGTTTTGAGGACTGGTTTGACAGTATTGATGAAGTGCTCCAAGAAGTGAAAGCAGCCATCTTTAGGATATCGCAGGATCTAGACCTGATTCAACTTGAATGGGCTACTTAGCTGAGTCAAGCACTCAAATGTTATAATATAAGTGCTAAATCAGAGGATGAGGATCTGCAGAAGATTAACATTCCAGAAACAGAAGGCCACCGCGAGGTTCAAGGATTGCAGATTGAGAACCCTGATATAACTGCACCGGTGAAAACAAAACAAGTGAACATCGGTATGGAGGTAGAACCTAAATTCACAAAGATTGGAGACTACGGGGATGACGCGACGGTAGATAAGGTCGCTAAATTGCTCCATGATTACCAGGACTTATTCCCTACCAAGTTTACAATTCTAAAAGAAATAATCAGAGACCTAGGAGTGATGAAGATCACGTTAAAGCCCGCCACGAAGCCAGTTAAGCAGAGGCCTTACCACCTCAATTCGAAATACAAGGAGAAGGTCCGCTTAGAGCTAGACAAAATTCTAGTGGCAAGCATCATTGATCCTATGGAAGAATCCGATTGGGTAAGCCCAATTGTGGTGCAAGAGAAGAAGCAGGAGGATGAGATAAAGATATGCGTGGATCTCAGAAAACTGAATGACCCTTATGTGCATGATCCTTTCCCGACTCCGTTCATAGATGAAGTGTTGGACAATGTAGGTGGCCATGAAGCATATTCCTTCACTGTTGGCTTCTATGGGTACCACCAAATAGAAATCGTGTTGGAGGATAGGAGCAAGACAACCTTCGCAACTGAGTGGGGTTGTTTTCAATACACTGTAATGCCGTTTGGATTGAAGAATGTGGCTGCAATCTTTTCGCATGTGGCTGTTGCGACATTCAAGGAATTTATTCATAAGTTCATGGATGTATATTTTGATGACTAGACTGTATTTGGGCTGGTTAAGCACCACGTAGAGAACTTGCACTTGATGCTGGATACCTGTCAAAGATACCAGATCATGCTCAATCTCAAGAAGTGTCTATTCTGCTTTCCTTTTGGGAACCTATTGGGGCATGTGGTTTGAAGACAAGGACTGATGGTAGACCTCACAAAGATTGCGGTGATACTTAACTTGGAAGTGTCGAGGAGTGTGAAACAACTGTGCGCTACTCTAGGACATACATGATATTACAAAAAGTTTATCAAAAGATATGCCCAGATCACCGTGCCAATGGAAAAATTGTTGAAGAAGGATGTCATGTTCTGCTGGAACAATGACTGTAAAAAAAGCTTGGATACATTGAAAGAAAAGATGGTTACCATGCCGATTCTAGTATTCCCAGAGTGGAAGAAAGAGTTTCATGTACATGTCGACGCGTCATGTATAGTGCTGGGGGAAGTACTAACACAGGATGGCGGAGAAGGCTTGGACCATCCTATCGCGTTGACAAGCCGAAGATTATCCAAAGCAGAGAAGAAATATTCTACTACTGAACGCGAGGGGCTAGATATGGTGTATGCACTCTAGAAGTACTGACACTACTTGTTAGGAGGCCATTTTAAGATGTATATAAATCACTTTGTGCTGAAGTACCTAGTCAATAAGCCTGTGTTGGGGGGGCGAATCTGTAGATGGCTATTATTGTTCCAAGAGTACGATTTTGAAGTTGTTATGAAGCTTGGACGATTGAACGTGGGACCAAACCATCTGTTGCGCATTGAAACAGGGGAGGAACCTACTAACTTGGAAGAAGGATTGCCTGTCGCGTAACTATTTGCAGTGCGTATCATGGATGGTCATTTTGAGGATATAATACACTTCCTAACAACAGGAACTGCACCAGAAGGATACTCTATCCAACAAAAGAAGGAATTAGTGGTGTGCACGACGGATTTCTTTGTCATTGCTAGGCACTTATACAAGATAGGGACTGATGAGATATTGTGACGGTATGTACCTGAGTTCGAACGAAGCAACATCCTCACGGACGCTCATGGGGGTGCCACGGGAAGACATTATGCAGGGAGAGAAACCGCGCATAAGATTCTACGTGCAAGGTTGTGGTGGCCAACCCTTCATTAGGATTCAAAAGCATATTGTAAGGTGTGTGATGTATGTCAAAGAACGGGCAGGCCATCGCAGAGGGCTGAAATGCCTTTGAGTCCACAAATGACGTTGCAAACCTTTGAGAAGTGGGAAATAGATTTTGTAGGACCCATTCAGCCACAAGGGAAGACAAGAGCAAGGTACATTATCACTGCGATGGAATATTTGACTCGTTGGGTAGAAGTGCAGCCGGTGAAGGATTGCATGGTCGTGACGGCCACGAAGTTCTTATTTGAGCATGTACTGATGTGATTTGGATGTCCAAGGATCTTGATGAGTGATCATGGTACACACTTCCTAAATGAGACGATCAACGCACTAATGGAGGAATTTCAGGTATATCACCAAAAGAGCACACCTTATCGCCCACAGGCTAATGAGACAATGGAGGCATTCAAAAAAGTACTTGAAAAGACGTTGACCAAGGTTTGGAATGCTCAACGAAGTGATTGGGACCTATGCATACTTGCAGTATTGTGGGCTTATCGAACAACATGCAAGAAGTTGACAGGACTAACCCCTTTTAGGCTTGTCTATGGTGTGGAAGCCGTAATGCCTATGGAATACATCGTGCCTAGTCTGTGGATAGCGACGCTCATTGGTATGATAGATTACGGAGCCTTGGAAGAAAGGCTCACACATATGGATGAGCTCGAAGAAGAAATATTTTTGGCTGGATTTCACCAGCAGGTCCAAAAGCATCGTGAAAAGGCATGGCATGATCGACACATCAAGATATGCACATTTAAGGTAAATGATCTTGTTTTGTTGTATGATAGTAAGTTTGATAAATTTCCAGGAAAATTCAAGATGCATTGGTGTTGGGTGAAACTATGTTCGTTTAATTCTGTTGTAGTACTTGCCCAACTATTTAATTTGTCAATCCGAGGTTCGTAAACTTACGAGGCACATGCACTATATATGCAGGACCGAAGAGGAACTAATTTAATCTAAATTACTGAAATCAAATTAATCTAGGAAGGCATTGAAACATTAACTATGAAAGCAGGAAATTGCATAACGGAAAATCAATACAACATGTGAAGAATTGAATGACAAACAACATATGTGAGCTCACAACAATAAAACTATCTCAAATTATATTACAAGAATCAAATTACAAAACTATCTCTTAAAGTTAATCTCCATTCTCCATTCCTTATTATTCATTATTCATTCCTTATCAAAATGAAGAGAGAGCACTCTCTTATATACATGAGGAAGATAACCATCTCATAATTACATATCCAATATTCTCTTAAGCACTCTCAACTAATTTCCCATTATTACAAGATATGATCAATTTGAATCCTCCACAAATCTCTCAAGCATTTTCAACTACTTTCCCATTATTACAAAATATGATCCCTTTGAATCCTCCACAAATCTCTCACATATCTTGGATAAGATATGCCAACCAAATCCTCCATGATTTTATCCTTGCATAATTATCTCCTTAATATGGTGGAGGAGATATGGATAAGATATGCCAACCAAATCCTCCATGATTTTCTCCTTAGGAATATGCTTGCATAATTATCTTCTTAATATGGTGGACGAGATATTTGAGAAGTCTCTTGGAATTAATTCTTCACATATTTCCTGCACATCACAAAACTCACATATTCTTGAGATATATATAAAAATATGTATATTTTCTAATATTTAATCATAAATTCACTTGTAATACAAAAATGAATAAAATGGAAAATAAGAAGGTGAAACCCAAATGTATGTATGAAAATGATATTATAAAAGGTTAATGGGATGATGAAATGTAAGGAATAGTGAAGAAAAAGGTGGATGAAAATACGACATTTTTGAGTCCCAACATCCTCCCCAACTGAACTTGTTGCATGTCCTCATGCAACCATGCATGGGTCTCTTTAAGAACATTTGGCATCTTGAACTTTAGCGTTACATGATGATGTCTTTAATAATGAATGTTTCCAGGATATGTGAAAGACATGAGTAACAACTTACATTTTCTTATGGTTGGTTTTTGTGTGACAACCATGAATACAAAGAATGTTGGTTCTTGTGTTAACAACATTCATTTTGTTTTCTGTTCTCTTTTCTTCAATAATAATGTAAACACTCACTGGAAATCATAATGTGCATAAGAAAGCCCTTTTTAATATTAATGAAGCATGCCAATATTGCGTATGAAGCAAAGTGCAACAAAGTATCATTGGGAAATAAATGTTGGTGAATGGTAAATGAGAAAAAATGGAGTGATAGTGGTGAAGAAATGGGATCATGGTAGTGAATATAGTTCTCTCCCCCCCCCCCACAACTGAATTGGTTGCATGTCCTCATGCAACTTGACATGGATCATGAAAGGAAATGTAGCATGGTGAGGGAATTTCCCAAAATATTCAAGTTAGCATATAGGGAATTGCATGATTAAAGATTAGAAAACAACATACCTCTACTTACCCAAGAACGATGAACTATGCGATAGGAATGTAGCTACTGCTACTGCTGGATCAGGAAAATGTGACTGATGTTGTTGTAACTGGATCCTGGGAAATGAAGGAATCTGAACTGCTGATGCTGAATCATGGAAAAGATAAACGCTGAAAGTGGAACTGTGGTACTCTCATAGATCAGAATTCATGCTGCTGTAACTACTGAGGGAGTCGTGAAAAAGTGTATAATCTACACCTGCTGCAAACCCGACGGTACAATTCTAATCGTGTGAATGAATATGTCGATGTTGAGCATGAATATAAATCATTGGATTACCGGCCATTGATGCATGCCGTTAACCAATGCGAGGCAACTCACCATTGATGTCAATGAGTGCCAAGGTACCCGAGTACATCTTGCGAAGTGCGAATGGATGTGTTGAGGTCGAGCCACTTGCAAGATCTGAAGATCAAGGGACATTGATGTATTCCCATGATCGTCACCAAGAGAACTTGCCATTAAGGCATGCAAGCCTCTAGGTACTCAAAAGGAACTCTAGTTTATTTCCCAGATAAGGTGCTGATATTGATGGGGCAAGACTTGTTGAAAGGTGGGCCTTAAGGAATCCCACATCAGTCAACGTGAGTTTGTACAAAAATATTTGGTAGGACTATAAATGGAAAGAACTCACGGCAAGCAGTGTGGATCAACATGGCGAGGAAAACAAGGTAATGTAATCATGGAAAGGGAATGAGTTTTATTCAAAAGGAAAACTAGAAGGCAAAAATAAACTGAAAAGGATAAAGGAATGTATGCCATTCTAAAAAATAGGCGTGCATGAAGTCGTGAAAGATAAGGTAATGGAAGATGGGCTACAACATAAGGATGGTCTAGGCGTTTGGAAGGGAAAAGGTGAGTAGTCATGATGCAAAAGGATTTTTGTGTAGTGGAAAATGTCGTGATATGTGCAGTGAAGAATTAGTTCCTTCAAGCGTCCAATGATGCATGTTTCATTGTGATTTCGAAAAATCACTTTTGCATTAGATTGTCTTCACTTTGAAAAAATTAGCACCATTCCTGCATAAAAATTGTCACCTTTGTGTGCCATCTCCATCAATCATTCCTGTATGAAGTGACTCAAAAACAAATTAGCTCATTTTCAAGAATTTATGAAATGTCCATTTTAATTATTTTCCAAGTTACATTAATGGTGGATGAAAAGGGTGTCGCATTGTAATGTTGAGCTTTCTGCAGAAGCTTCTCGTTGACCTACACATAACACCAATCTCATTTCACTTGTTAGTATATGCATCCTAACTCTTGCCCACAAATTCACAAAAAAAACTCCAACATACTTTTATTTCCCCCCAACTAGAAATATTGCATGTCCCTATGCAATGTACTCATTGAGTGTGTAATACTTTTTCAAAATGTTTTTATTGGTTTGCAGGAAAATTGATTGAAAACATTTGAAAAGGCTTTTGTATTTTTTAGGGAACGAGTAGTTAGTTAATGAATGAATGAGGGCAATTTATTTATTTATTATTATTATTATTATTATTATTTTTTTATTTATGTACTAAAAACAAAACTATTTATGAAAATAAGAAAAAATTAACCCTGATTAAAAAAAAAAACACCCATGAAAGAAAGTACTGATCCAAGTTATGAATAATGACTGCATGCGTTATATATAGAGATAGAGGGGTGATCTGACCCAGCTACGTTTGCTGCCATTCAAAGGGTTGCTCCGATGATTGTCATTCCAACTGGGCGAATGGATTATTCACAAAGGGCAAAAACTGGACTAACGGGATGGGATGGAACTGCCGATCCTGGGAATGACAAGGGAGAGGAATGAAATTGCTCGACCGGTCTGGTATCCAAAATGCGCCCACGATAGATTGAGTACCTAAAGGTTAATCCTCTTTCACTCCACTTATCCAAAAGCAGATATTCAGGCTGATAGATGGCAGGCACCACCCTTTAAGATCAATGTGAAGTAGGAAATGTAAGCTCGTTCTTTGCCACAATGAGCCCATCTAACGCGTGCTTGTTTTGACAAGCAAGGCTTACCAAAGCGTGAATAATTTTTTTTTTCATGTCAAGAAAACCAGAATTGAAAATACAGTAAAAACCATTGTCACCTTCATTATTTTCGTCAGATGCAAGAAAGAAACAACAAACACTGGTTTGCTCTTTCCCAGCTGTTTGTTGGATTTGAACCCGGGTCGCCTAGGTAAAAATTAGGTATCCTAACGAGATTAGACGACAACAGAACCAACAGAGAGCTTAACCATTGAATAAGATCTTGGCAACCACCCATGCGGTGCTAACTAGTTCAACGCTTGATTAAAGCTGCCTCTTTGATATTTAGTAATAGAAAAATCCGATTTGACTTATCGTGTAGTGATTTATTCCTGCAAAAGTGGAATTTGTATTATCATTTCCTAGTTTTCTGGACAAAGAGCCAGATTTTAATTTACGTTTTGGAGGATTTTGTGGGCGTTGCTTAGGGAGTTGCGATGGCAGAGGGCATCTTTTCCATTTCATTCAGCTCTTTCTCAATTTCCAGTGCCAGGATAAGATGGCCTCTCACTACTCACAGGGGACCGACGAATTGGAAGTTCCTCTCTCTTAAAGATTCCAACAACTTCTTTTCTCAAGCTTGCTAGGTCATTGTTGACAGAAGCACCCTCCAGCAACACAAACTTTCCTTCAAGGACATTAGTGCTGAGGTGATTAAGTGCATCTGCCTCAGACTCCAGCGCCATTACTTTTATATGAATTGTTTTATTTATGAGTGTGCTGGTTGACTGTTTTATTTATTTTAGTTTTATTATTATTATTATTATTATTATTAAAAGTCTAAAAAAAATGAAATTAACCCTATCTTTAAAAACAAAAATGGTTAGTTTTTTTTTTGTTTAAAAATATATTTTTTCTTTTAATCAATGAAAAACTAAATTTTAGAAAGAAACTAAACTTTCTCTAGATTTAGTTTTTTTTTTTTTTTTTTAACAAATGGACACAATGATTTGCATATTGAAAGATGTTTTTGATCAAGCATATTGCAAAACATTTATTTATTCTTGAAATTAGTCTAAATCATCCCTACTTTCTAATCCTCGCGATCGCACTAAGCACGGAGGAGAGCATACTTATTCTAAGCAAAATTGAAAATGAAAGCAAAAACTAAAAATGAAAGCCTACCTACTCTATACTAATTAGAAAAAAAATTAGTTACGTGTAATTAAACTTCCAATGAAGCCATTCACGTAGTAGTAACAACAATATATCCAGTAGCAATTTTTTAAATGATGGGTGAAAATATTCGACAGTGAATGAGTTTAGTTGCTGTAACTACAAATCAACTAAAAAATAAAAAGATGAATCTAATCTAGTACTTACCTGGAACCATTGTTCGATAAAGCTTTGATAAGCACAGTTTCTCTCACTTAGATCATGTTGTAACTCATGTTCTTCTACTCCGGTTTGCTGTTCTTCTTCCTCGATCTCCTGTTCGAATGATTGTTCGCCATCAGATATGCAGGATTCTTCAGATGTTGAATCTTCGTTTATTTCTTGGGGAGTAGTTGAATTTTCAATTATTGTCAAGATCTCCTTTTCCAGGGAAGAGGAGATTCTGACTTCTGCAAGGATCTGAGTGAGTAGTTCCAAGCTGGCACTCATCACTAAAAATTGAATTAAAAACAAAAGGACCACATAAATAATCTTGAATTCAATACTCAATTAAACCCTCTTACAAGGCCCGCTCATTAATTTAGTAATTGAATTCTTCAATTACAACCATGAACCATGAATTCATCAAACACTCTTCACAGTTGCGAAAATCAAACACACTTGCAGATATTGAAATTCACACTTGCATAAATGTAAACGCACTCTACATGCCCTGATCCATAAGAGGTCGAGCCTGTTACGTAATCTTGAATGCAATGCGTAGGTTGTTCCCCACGTCTTACCGCCTTAACACCTTGGAGTTAGGAACATGTCTAAACACATTTGCATGAAAAATCAAACTAAACTTCAATCCATTGTGCCTCCCCGGCAACGGCGCCAAAATGTTGGGTGAAACTATGTTCGTTTAATTCTGTTGTAGTACTTGCCCAACTATTTAATTTGTCAATCCGAGGTTCATAAACTTACGAGGCACATGCACTATATATGCAGGATCGAAGTGGAACTAATTTAATCTAAATTACTGAAATCAAATTAATCTAGGAAGGCATTGAAACATTAACTATGAAAGCAGGAAATTGCATAAAGGAAAAGCAATACAACATGTGAAGAATTGAATGACAAACAACATATGTGAGCTCACAGCAATAAAACTATCTCAAATTATATTACAAGAATCAAATTACAAAACTATCTCTTAAAGTTAATCTCCATTCTCCAATCCCTATTATTCATTATTCATTCCTTATCAAAATGAAGAGAGAGCACTCTCTTATATACATGAGGAAGATAACCATCTCATAATTACATATCCAATATTCTCTCAAGCACTCTCAACTAATTTCCCATTATTACAAGATATGATCCCTTTGAATCCTCCACAAATATCTCAAGCATTTTCAACTACTTTCCCATTATTACAAAATATGATCCCTTTGAATCCTCCACAAATCTCTCACATATCTTGGATAAGATATGCCAACCAAATCCTCCATGATTTTCTCCTTGCATAATTATCTCCTTAATATGGTGGAGGAGATATGGATAAGATATGCCAACCAAATCCTCCATGATTTTCTCCTTAGGAATAGGCTTGCATAATTATCTCCTTAATATGGTGGAGGAGATATTTGAGAAGTCTCTTGGAATTAATTCTTCACAATTTTCCTGCAATCAACAAAACTCACATATTCTTGAGATATATATAGAAATATGTATATTTTCTAATATTTAATCATAAATTCACTTGTAATACAAAAATGAATAAAATGGAAAATAAGAAGGTGAAACCCAAATGTATGTATGAAAATGATATGATAAAAGGTCAATGGGATGATGAAATGTAAGGAATAGTGAAGAAAAAGGTGGATGAAAATACGACATTTCTGAGTCCCAATAATTGATTAGGGCCTTATGTTAATAAGGAGATTATTGATGGAGGAGCAGTACAACCGGTCAAGTTAAATGGAGAACCCTTCCCAGGAAAGGTGAATGGCAGTCTCTTGAATCCATACATCGGCGGTCCAACCATGTGATTAAATGAAAGTAGCACGTCTTAGCACTCTAGGCAGCTGAAAGGAGGTGCGGGACTATAAACTACATTGCCCAAGTTGGGGAGCTGCGTGATTGGAAGATGGTGTGAAGCAAGGAGATGTCACTGGGTCCGTGACAGTGTGGAGGGAGCTGTGCTACCCAAGGAGAAATCATGCAGGTCGGCTGGAAAGTGATCGTTAAAGTCACTGTTCATGAAAAGACGACAGAAGTGAGGCCAAATGGATCGGGCAACTAGCATTTAAGATAAAATTTATGGCTTAGATCCTTGAAAATCTATCGCCAATCTGGAATTAATGGACCGATTTCGGGGGGGAATGGTCGGATTTGAATTCAAATTTCCCTATAAATTACAAGTGGCTGTCCAACAAGAAACACTTGGCATTTTAAGTATTCAGCTGTTGAGCTCTTAAATGCCTATGGACCCAGAGTTTTTCAAAGCTCTCAAACAGACTCTTGCATTTGCGAACTTGCCTGAGACGTCGCGAGTACTGATAGAGAGTGTTATGTCATCACCCCCGGAAGTTATCAATACACAAAAAGTGGTAGAAGAGCTGGCATAAGAAATGGGGAAATAGGCAAAAGAGGCTGCTCCAGAAGTAGCCGAAGTACTAGCGGAGGTCCCTAAATCCCCAAGAACATCGAGACCGAAGCCAACCCCAACTAGGGAGACCATGAAAGATAAGAAGGGCAAGCAACTTGCCATCCTGGTGTGCACGTTGCCGAGACGAAACCCAACAAAGCCCACTACCCAGGAGAAAGGCAAGGTTATAAACCTAGAGGCAGAAGAGGAGGATATCGAAGACATCCCCATGGACAATGAGGATGTGGGAGTGGAAATAGAGGAGGTTGAAGCCTAGGGTGCGGACCTTATTACACGGTTTCTAGAGTATGTCCCTTCACGCAAGTCTAAGTCCAAGGTCCCCAAGGAAATTGATGAAAGTAAGACTCCCCTGTAAACCCCATTGCTACTAGATGAGCTGACTTTTGACGGTCTGTGTTTGGCATGGGTGCCGATCTTGAAGCTCGAAGACTGGGACTTGGCGGACCATGAGAAGTTCCCACACCTAGCGACTGAACAGTTGATACATTGCATCATAGACATAAAGATGCGGATGGCTGCACTGGAGCCGTAGAAGTGGCTTAGAGGAGTAGAGAAAGCAGCCAATTCCCCTCGGTTGCGCCGGACCTTCCTGAAGCAGCGGAGTACGCTTCACTATGGGCGACCAAAGAGGTGGAGCGCCTTTGGGATAACAAAATCTTTTAGATCATGATGGAAATGAACATCAGAATGGTTATCAATTGCAAGCCACGATTTTCACCCACAGTATATGCTAACTTGCAGAGCTATGTCGAATTCAAATCTGATTTCCATCGAATCTCAATTAGGGCGCGAAAGGACCCTGCGCAGAAGTGGTATCACTTGTTATACCTAGCCATAGATGATGCCATTGATGTGGTGTTGGATAAATGGCTGGCAGAGTTGTGCACCTCCACGGAATTGGTGGTGGGTGGAAGCAAGTCCGCCACACAAAAGAAAGAGGACGAGGCTAAGCTAAATATGGTGCAGTTGGACAAGAAGAGGAAGAAGGAGGTTTCTGAGAAGGCCAAGGTAGAGTAGACAGGAAAGGAGGCAAGAAAACAAATGGGAGGCACAGAGCGAGGCTCTGACAAAGGCTCATGGTTGCCCTCAGCTGCAACTAAAGAAGAGGACATAGAGCAGCACGATGTAGACCCTCAGGAGACATCTGGCCGTATTAAGCACCTGAGAGAGCTAAAAAAGGGAGGGTCCAGAAAGAAGTCCAAGCTGACCAAGACCTTGCTAGACCCCATCACACTAACAAAGGGAGATTTAGACGACATTGGTGACACAGTCAAAGATGTCACTGCGGAGGCCCTACAACAATTTGAAAAGCAACAATAGATCGTCTTAGTGGCCATCCAGACTGGACTGTAGGAGTTGCAAGCCTGCGTGTCACAAGTTGGTACAACGTCTACCATCTTGGCTATCGGCATGTCAGAGGCTGTCGATATGCTGCACACAAAGGCTTCCAGTGCGCTAGTGTTGTCAGATGGAACATTAACAATAGAAAATGACGCTGATAGGCCCATAGTTAGCGCCTTGAAGGGAGTAGGATTGAACTTGGAAACACTCCCACGCGAAGCACTCCACTCTTTGCAGGATGGAGTAATTGCAGAGCTAAGGGCTCGCGAGCACCGCACCCTCAAAGTGGTCAGCGAACAAAGAATAAACAATGAGAAGATGACCTTACAGAGGGATGATTCCATCGCTGCTGAGGTCGAGGTGACCAGCCAGAGACAAAAGATCATTTAGGCCATGGAGGAGGCCTGCAAAATGGTCCTAGAATTGGCCATTCTGGAGGGGGAGCCAATCGAGGTTCGCATCTGTAAATTGGCCACAGGGGTGCGTGAAACTCGAACAAAGATGGTGCGGGTTTAGTTGGAGTTGAACTTGCAGATTACAGAGCTCCAGTTGAGGGCTCAACCTTTGACACCACCAGAGGTAAAGGAAGAGTGGGTGGCTACTGTCACAGAAGCAGTCTCGACAGTGGACAGTGTAGTAGTAGACTGCACATAGTTTTTTGAATAGTTGTTTGAGGTCCTGATCAGCTTACACGAGGACCCAAACATTCAGAGGATCGAGACGGAAGCACGCGAACTCCAAAAACGCTATGACGAAGTTAAGGGCCCAACATGAACTATCGCACTGACATAGAGGTTAGCCAAGCTACAAGAAAACAAGTAGTTGAAGGAACAGGTGGATGCATCATTGCACAAGGAAGCAGTGTTGAAGGCACGACTAAAGCCCTGGTTGGAGGAAGCTTATGCAGTGACAGGAAATATTGAAGGCAAGCTTGCGACTCTGCAAGAAATGCAACAACAACTTCAGGCTGACAATACAAGGGCAGTAACTGAGAAGACAGTCGAAGATGCGAAGCATCTCAGTGCACAGCCGAAGTTGCGGTCATTAGGGTGGAGATGGTCGAACTTCGCGCAAAGATCTCCGCGCTTGCTGAGTGACTCGAGGGCGAGTCACGACGTTTGTGTTGGGGGCCTATTGGGAGCGGGATCCCCCAAGGGCAGTTTTGGGGCTAAAAACCCATGTTTTAGTCAAGTTTTTGTAATATTATGGTAAAATCTAAGCATTTTGTGGTCGCAGATCACAAAGGTATTATATGTCACAAAGGGTAGTCCACCCTTAGTTTTGTAAAATAAAGTCAACTATAAGAGATCTACCCATGGTCCGCGAACCACGGGATTGTATAAAAAGAGCTAAGCTCTAAGTAGTTAATAGCATAACACGAGGAAGAGAGTCATAGCTTTAGAGCAAGAAGTCTAAGTCTTGGGTTGTAGCGTAGGTAGAGGCTCTGCAACTGAGTGTGTAGAGGCCTAGGGTAGAAGTCCAAAGCTAAGTGTGCGGACGCCTACAACTATGTGCGTAGGGTGAACAAAGTTTGTAATACTTGGAAGATATCAATAAAAGGAGTTATTCTGCAGTTTTTGTGTATTTGTTCTGTTGACGGGTTTGGATATTTTGTGTATGAATTTCCTTTGTTATGATTCTATGTTGCACGAATGAATATAATTACATTGAATAATTAAACACAATTACGAATATCTGATTATGTGGTGATAAACTTAAGTATTCAACAAAATAAGCGAATCACTTAGGGTAATTAAGGAATTTGCATAGTGCACTGCCATAGCAGCATGAAAGTACCTAAGCCCCAGGTTAGGGCTGCACAAAGGTTGATTGTATACTTTCGCGAAGGTATTGAAAGTCGGAATAGAGGGTTTGTCTTACAAGCTCTAGAGTGAGACCACCTGCACGAAGGAAGGGATAGAAGAGATCAAATGACATCACAACCATCTCAGGGCGCAGAAACTTGGTTCCAGCATCCCCCCATACTGCTTTGGGTGAGACTTCGGTCTGCGCTCCGTGGGCTGATGCCGAAAGGGACAGTAGTGTAGGGATTTGTTTGGCTAATTAACGTTGAACCTGGGTTAGGCCCCCTCAAGCCAACATCAATCCGGGGTCATAAACTTTACAAAATACTCAAGAAAATATATGCATCTTTGGATGCATTTCACAACTCGAGAAGTGAGAAAACAAATTACAACTTATTTATAATAACTACAATTAATTATAAGAAAAATGTACAAATCATTGCAATTAAATATCAAAATTAGTTCTTATTAAAAAAACAAAAAAGTAAAACAACAAAATTAATCTACAAGAAGCAATGGAAATAATTAATAGAAAGGAAATAAATGCAAAAGAAAACTAACTACCAACAAAACCTATTAATCTATTTTACTAAAAGAAAATTAATCTAAAGTGTTGCTACATAAATAAACAAAAGTTATTGGGAAATAAAACGCATTATGAACAAACAAAGTATTATGCTGAAAATAAAATGCTATGGAACATAAATTGAATTACAAAATTGAATTCTATGCTGCAAAAATAGATGAAATATCTTCGAAATATATATTGAAACAAGTATGTGTAGTAGAAAACATATGCAGTAAAAATATGAACACTAAATGAAATTAATAGACAAAAAACCTAGAAATATGTACTAGCAAAAAAATATAGCCACCATGGTTGTAAAGTGTCCCTTGCTCTACAGTCTAGTGGTGGTTTACATGTTGCACACTCTCAAGAAATGAAGCAAGTGATTTTTGTTAACAAAAGATAATGCTACAAATCAACTGATTAAAAAAAAAAAAAAAAATTGAACCTTTTAAGTTTGGTTCTCAAAGTTTGTATACAAAAATTAACACAATTGCTTGCAATTTTCTAGCGGTTCTTGCTAGAAATAAAGGAAGCAACAACTTTAACTTAGGTGTCCCAAAACTTATCCAAAAATAAAATTGATTTAACTACTTCCCTGCAAGTGCCCTACCTCAACTTGATTTCAAGCCTCATGGGTTGAATGGCCTAAAGTGGGTTGAGGCAAAATCAAAAGTTTGATCCAACAAATAAAAAGTAAATGAGCTTAAAAAGTGAAATATTTGCAATAGAAAAACACATTGTTGCTAATAAAAGTTTCAACAACAATGGCTTTCTTATTTGGAAATGTCTTTGGCTACGGAGAAATTTCGTAGTACGATTTTATAATGGTACAAATCTTAGTGCTATAGAAAAATACTCCAACGTGAGTTTCATCCTAAAGACTTGTCCATCTTCGTGATTGCTGACAAAAATTCCTGTAGTCATCCGCACAAGTGAAACTATAAAAAGGTATCTTATTTGATACCTACAAACTCATAATCAACCAACATTCACCAGAGCATGTAAAATTGTTAACTAATTATAAAAAAAGACTTGTTCACTACCACTAATTAATCCAATCACTATATGATGAACAGTAAGGCAAGAATGAATGAAGATGGACAAAACAAGTGATTTTTATAAGGAAATGATGATAGAATGATGGGGTGATTAAGAGTGACAATTTCAACCTTCATCATTACCTCCCAACTTAATCTTTTGCATGTCCCTTGTGCAAGCAATCAAAATCATAATCATAATAAATAACTTGAGTGTCTTGTTCTTCACATACAACCCGAAAGTTATATGGAACTACTTGAGTGATGGTTTCCTCTTGATAAAATCCTGCCCATATATCAATTGACTCCCATTTCCTTATTTCTTTTTCTTTGTTAACTGTTAGATTCCCTCTATAATATGAAATAGGATTTAGTATTAAAGGATATTTAAATTTCAACCCAATCCATTGCAATACTTTAATTCTCAATGATTGCACATATAACCTGCTTCTATTTATTGTTGCATGAAGATTCAGAAGTGAATGGGGTTCCTTTGCTTTTAGGGTGCCACATAATTCCTCCCACCTTTGCTGACATGCATTCAGAGCTGCCATTTAGCAGTTGTTCCTAAAGCTCATATGATCTTCAATTATCTTAATATGTAGCCTTTGTATAACTCTTCTGATTTGCATCTCATGTGTCTTTCTTCCATGTTCTTTAAGAATTTCCTTAATGGAGTTTGGTTATGTTCTTACCATTAAAGGTGCAATAAGTTATTTTGTCTTGTATAACTCTAGTCCATGAGATCTCTGTTTAAATTAAATAGCCTCAAGAGGTACTCCCATAGGCCCTGGATGCTAGGATTGTGAGGAGAAACCCACAAAAATAAGAGTTTGTGGGTGAGGCATGCAAAATTTGGGGTTCTGACCCAAAGTGAGTGGGCTTGGAACCCAAGGAAAACAATTTAATATTTTAATTAATGATTAAGGTTGAGTTCGCAACACCTTAATGGTAAAAGGGGTTCCAAGAGTGACCTAAGGACAACTATAAGTAGCCAAAGGATAGGATAATGGAGATCAAGAGAGAAGTGACTTCACTTGTGTGGGGAGCTAGCAAAAAAGAAGCCCAACAAAGGATAAAGTTTGTGGAGAGCCAAGGAAGAGAAGCAAGGAGCCGCTACCAATAGGCAAAGAAGGCCAAATTTCTTTGGTTGAAATGAGGAAGGGGGCATCTATTTGGAGTAGCTTGGCCAAAGGCAAAAATACAGGATCGTAGGTATGTTGCAGGTTCATAGCAGCTGCAGGGCCTATTAGAGATCTTGAGGAGGACATGCTAAGGCCTATTGGATGTTGAACACACCTTAGAATAGGGAAACATTGTTGCAGATATCTCTAAAAAATTTGTTGTTTAATGTTGAAGGTTACCATGGTCCAAGGGAGTAGGCTATTGACGAAAAGGAAGTATGTTAAGGCATGTCACAGGCAAGGAGAAAGTTGACATCAAGATATATAGGGCTGTAAAGTTGACTGAAGCAAAAACAAGGTGATAACAGGAGGATTGGTTTTCAATAAGCTAAGGAACATGACCTAAAGGTACCAACTCGGGTAGTTACTACAATTTGTATTATTGTGTTTTGTTTTGAGGTAGATGAAGGCCTGAGGTACTTGGCCTCGACCCTAAGTTAGTGGTAAAATGAAAAGCCTAATTTATTGGCATTGTATTGGGATTTTAAAGGGCCATGATCCATGATATGAGACCCCTATGGATTTCTTATTAAAATACCGATAAGGAACAAGATTTGGGCATTTAACTCTTGTGTATTACCATTGATATGATTATTGTTATATTTATGTCATCCAAGTCATTTTGAAGTTAGACACTACTAGCGTGTTTATGCTTCTAATTAAGACATAGATTAGACCTAGGGTGGGTGGAAATTCTAACATGGTATCAGAGCAACTTTTTTGAAGGGAAACTATATCATAGTGTGCACAAGGATAAAATCTAAGAGGGAGTTGAGTTGACTTACTATTGATGGAAGGATATATTTTCAAAAATGATTTATGGCTTGAGGTATGAGGACTAGTTGGATGGGCTTTCCAACTACAATAAGTGAAAGGAAAAAAACAAGCTAGTATTGTTGCTGAATGATCTATGGGAGTTTGTTGATACTAAGGTTGCCCCACCAACTGACATGGAAAATTTTGCTAGGCATAACAAGTCAGATGCAAAGGTAAATTTGATCATACTTTATGGAGTCAATATCAATTGATAACTAATCTCACCAAGAAAAACACCACAAAGGATTTGTGGGAGGCTCTGAAAGTTTTTTTTGAAAACAAGAATGAGAACCGAAAGATGGTATTGAGAGAAAAACTTCAAGGCATCAAGATGACAGGTGGAGAGAATGTAACTTTATATCTTACAAGGGTTTCACCAAGTTTGTGACAAGCTTAGTTCCATTGGTGATGATGTTCATGAGCCTGAGTTAGTGAGGACTGCCTCAAAGTGCTTCTCAGGGAAGTTGAAACCATTCATCAAAGGAACAGTCTCACTAGAGAATATATCAGATTGGAACAGATTATAGGATGATTTCATCTAGGGGGAACTTTGGGATGAGGATATTTAGTTGAAGAATACTAATGATGGAAACATTCCTCTCTCTAGTAAGCTAAAGAAGGGAAAAAGGAAGTTAAAAAATTGCAATAAGAATAAGGACTTGAGAAAAGTGAAATGCTTTGCATGTGGTGAGTTTGGTTATTATGCGAGTAAGTGTCAAGATAGGAAGAAAGAAGGGAATAAGAAGAAGAAAGAGATGGAAATGGCTACTCCAGCTACAATAAAAAAGGATGATTTTAAGAAAAGGTTAAATGAGGAGTTTTCGTTGATCTCATTTCTCAGGGAGCACCATTCTCAAGGGTTCTTGGTTCATAGGTAATAGAGTGTCAAAGCATATGACAGAAGCACGAGAAGTATTTGAGACCTTGACTAAATGGGATTTTGATCTACACGTGAAGAATTTCTATAAGAGTCAAAATGCAATCATAGGAACATGGATTGCATCATTTAGGATGGAATCAGGAGGATCATTTAGAGTCTAAGATGTACTTTGAGTATCAGAGCTCAGTTGTAGCATGTTGTATGTTTGAACTATTGAGGAAAAGGGGTTTGAAATAATGTTCTAGGATGGAAAATTAATGCTAAATTTGAATGGCTTTAACTCCATTTCAGGAGTGGTTCTTGGAGTCAAAGGGAATGGTATATATAGGCTAAAGGGAAAGCCTATTAACCAAGAAAAAAACAAGGCTTCAAAGACTCAGAGGGAGTCAAGTTCGAGAGGGGGTTTGCAGATTTAGAGGAAGAGCTGGTAACCCTATAGGAATGCATTATTAGAGGGAATAAATGAGACTTCTATAGCTCACAAGAAGGAGGCATGGAATGACTTAAAGGCATATTTGGAATTGAAGATGTTGAACGATTCTAGTAGCTAAGACACTTCTGAGAAGGATGTTGTTCATACTACATGTTATGCTTCTATGGTGGAAAATGAAGCATATGATGATTATTAGAGGGCCACCATGGAAGAGGATTATGTTTTGATGTAGGAAGCAGAGAGCCCTTAGGGAAATAAAGTAACTCCCTTGCTAAGATGGAGTGTTGAAATTAGGTAGCCTTGGGAGGTACTCCCACAAGCTCTAAGTGCTAGGCTTGTGAGTAGAAAACCCACAAAAAGAAGAGTTTGTGGGTGAGGCACCAAATGTTTGGGGTTCTAACCCAATGTGGGTGGGCTTGGAACCCAAGAAAAGAAATTTAATATTCTAACTAATGATTAAGGGTAGTTGGAAACACCTTAATGAGAAAAGGGGTTCCAAGAGTGACCTAAGGACAACTATAAGTAGCCAAAGGATAGGCTAATGGAGATCAAGTGAGAAGTGACATTACTTGTGTGGAGAGCTAGTAAGCAAGAAGCCATAAAAATGATAAAGTCTATGGAGAGCCAAGGAATAACAACAAGAAAATGAAGCCAATAACAAAAGATCTTCGAGCTTCAGTGGTTAAAAGGAGGAATATGGCATTTGTTTGGAGTAGCTTAGTTGGAGGCTAAACTACGAGTAGGCCATAGGGCCTGCTATAGACCTTGAGGAGGACATGTTGACACTCATTGGATGTTGAATGCACCTTAGAACAAGGAAACAAAGATGTGGATAGCCCTAAATAGTTTGATGTTGAATGTTGAAGCTGGCCATGGTCTAAGGGAGTAGACCAAGGGCAAAAAGGAAGTTTGTTAGGGCCTTTCATAGGCAAGGAAAAAGCTTATAGAAAGGTATACAAGGTTGTAAAGTTGATTGAAGCAACAACAATGTGACAACATGAAAAATGATTTTGAAGGACAACAACAAGCCAAGGGCCATGGACTAAAGGTACCAACTCATGTAATTATTGTAGTTTGTGTTATTTTTGTTTTGTTTTGGGGTAGATAAAGGCTTGAGGGACTTAGCCTCTACCATAGGCTATTGGTCAGAGGACAAACCTGATCTATTGGCATTGTATTGGGATTCTAAAGGGAAATGATCCCTGGTACAAGAACCCTATGGTTTTCTTAATAAAGGATTGATAAGGAAAAAGATTTTGGAATTTATATCTTGTGTACTATCATTGATCTAATTGTTGTTATATTTGTGTTGTGCAAGTCCTTTTGAAGTTAGACACTGCTAGTGTATTTATGCTTCTAGTTAAAGCATAAACCAAACCTAGGTTGTGTGGAGATTCTAACAATATCTTGAATTCATTTTCCAACCATGATTAAAAAGATCACAATCTAATGTCCCTAATGTAATGCTTTGGATTCTAATTTGAAATTATAGAAATCAGATAACTATGCAAATAAAATTCACACACTAAATTTCTCCTTTTAGGAAGACTAGAAAAGTAAAGTGAACATAAATTTCTACCAGAAGGTCTAAATTTCCACAGGTAAGTTTGAAATGAGACATTTGATTTGATATCAAATCCACTATTCTTTGAAATATGAAGTATATACTGGCGATGGAGGTTGACACAACATCAATTCAAAAGTTAACTCACCTAATTTGTTAATTTTTACCTTCAACTCTCGAATTTCTTCTTCTTTTTCTTGCAACTCTTCATCATAATTATGTTTAATTATTGCATGTTCTTTGCGCAATCGTTTGCTTTTCTCTTGTAGATTCCAAGTTATCTTTGCTTGACTGCTACAAAATTCAAAAACTCTTTCTTTTTCTTCATGAATACACTTCTCAAGAGTTTCAATAAGGAGGTGCTCTTCAGGGTTAAATGATGTGTTAACACCCAGGTTGTTCCCTATGACTCCCAAGGGAATACGGCCGGGGTAACCACTAACCAAGCTTTGGAGTATAGGTCCTAGCCTACCTATAATCAGAGAGGGATCTTTCTTTAAGTTTTAGCTCTGTTTTGTGAAGATTTTAGGCTAGTTATAAGTTTCAGTTTTTTGTTTGAGACTTTGGTTGTGAACTGTTGTTGTGAGAAGGGCATGAAATGTGTGAAAGATGCTAGTCCATTGGGCATATGGAGTCAGAAATCTGAGACAGTCCTGGTGCCTATGATGGAGAAAGTTTTACTGCAAGGCTAGATGGCTATTCTTAATATAAATTCTGATTAGTGAGTGAAACAGTGGGAAATGGAATTACGGACAGTGTGATAACAATCTGAACAACAATTTCTACTTAGTAGCATACATGAATTACTAAATAGTAACTGTGAAATATTCAGGGTTTATTGGAGCAGTTAAGAATTCCAATTAAACAACTGAAGTCATAGAAAACATTTATAGTAAAGACAGATTGAGATCATGGTGTCTCCATGGACAAATCCTGAGCTATTCTTTTTCTTTCTTCCTAGATTTAGAACAACATATGAGAGATGTGAGTTAAACAAATAATAAAACATTAAAAGAGATAGAGAACAATTATTATATTAAGCCATAGCACTAGAATCCTGTAGCATTCAATGGTTCCAGGACAGCATGCATCAGTAAGACCCAATTCCTGTAAACTCCAAGCTTTGTTTATATTATTCTTTCAGAAATTACAGCCGAGTTCTCCTTTTTAACAAGAAACAACAACCCCTACAAGCTTATGTGAGGGGGCTTATATACAATCGGTTTTTACAAAATATCTGAACCGATGAGTCACTTGATAAATTAAATACACTCACCAACTTTACAAAATAGCAGATAAGGAAGTTATTGCTACCCTAAATATAAAATAAATAGTCTTTAATTTTGTCAGAAATCTTCTTGACCTTTGGAGGCCACTGAGTCAGTTGAGCGTTCTGCATTAATGCTAAATGATGTGTCTTTATGCTTTGTCATGCTGTAGCTTTCTCGGCCTTGTTACCTATAGCTGTCAGTGTTGCTTTTAGTGGCCGAATCTTCCTGCTGAGTTGGCTCAATCCACTCTTATCCAGTCATAGTGTATGCATCACATTTTCTGAACATGATGACTTATGTTTTTTGATGAAA